>JAMPIV010004683.1:0-97500 GCA_024509875.1 Oreohelix idahoensis | reverse complement strand
GTGGGCGGTCCGCCCCGGGTGACAGCCAGGAAGGGGGTGCCATCGGTGTTAGGAGACTAGTAACATCTATCTAGGGGATGTGTAGTGGGCTTGTGACTTCTCATTGACAGATAACATGAACGGGACGTTTGACGATAATCAATGAACAAACCCGTGTGTACAGTCCCACGCTGATATTTATTTCACTCAGTACAATTCGGAAAAATCCTGGGTATGCAAATTGTGGCAAAATTTGGTACCACTTTTTTGTTTGTGAAAAAAATGTGTAACGCGACACACAGCGATATAAGGATGAAGGGACAACTCGGTTGATCTTGCTTTGAAGTTGACGTTGGGCTGAAATATTTGCGTTTCGCCTAAGCCGTACAGCATTGGGAAAGTGTAGGAAGGAGCGAATATATGAAAAATGGCCGACTTTGCAATTTGCATTGGCAGGAAAGAAAATCTAAAGCTACAAGAGCAAGCTTGGCGAAAAGATATTAAAAATGTAATAATTCATATAAAGCGATAGAGAATGAGTGATTTCCAAAAAAGATATTATTCAAATGTAAGTAGTTTTAAAAATAATTAATATTTTTCATAGTCATCACATCTGCTAATAGTTAGCACATGATCTTTAAAAATTTATTATAAATTCATATCTCAACGGATTTCGATAAAACTTGGATAGAATGAACGCTTCCTATTGGGACAATGAAAGGAAACCTAGGAAGGAAGGAAAGATATAAGTGTGTAGTGAAAAGAAGAGAAAACAAGTACAGAAGAAGCACAGATAACCTCAAACCAAGAGGTTTAACAAAAATCTAAGCGGACTCAAGACGGTGCATTCTTGTACGGGAGAGTCACCCAAATATAAGGACAGAGCGGCCCATTTAAAATCACACACACAAAATCCAGACGCCAGAGAGACTGGAAGACAGTATCTGCAAGAAAAGTTTTTTCATGCTGCATGCAGGGCAGATATACTTCAGCAAATACAGCCTCACCGTGCACTTATTAATCCTAGAGGGTATTAAGTTTATTAAAGATATATGTGTGACTAATATCATTTTATTTCAGATTTTGTTTACGATTTGATTGTATCAGACATAATAAAAAGGGTATACAGGAAGCCAATGACGCTAACCAGAGATAATCTCCACCGGCATTGTCAGAAAGCATACGAATTTAATTGGTTAGCAATTACATCATGGCTAGTTCTTGCCTGGAAGCTAACGACATACCGGCAAGTACATAAGTGACTTGGCATCCATAAGTGGAAGGCAAAGATTATATCGTACCCATGTATCATAACATGTGATTTATTCATATATTTTGTTATCTTCTGCACAGTAGACACTATCTTATCATGCTATCTCTGTAACATACTACCATGAATCATTTATTTATATGCAAACACTGAAGACATGGTCGCCTCATGAACATCAGTAGTGGGTGAGCTTGTTGGAACACCATAGCCACCTATTACCTTTTGTTCCAGGTTTTATGATCGTTCCTGATCGAGCTCATGATCGAGTGTCTGATCGAGTTCGTGATCAAGTATCAACTAAAGACCTGAGGACCTTTGATCCTGCTAACTGAAGCCTAGTGGTCAAACAATCTTCAACACCTTAGTCCCCCGTAGTTATAGGGTGGGCTGAAGGAAAGTCTTCTTGATTACCAGTGTGCCTCAGAAACCTCGAACAGACGTGACGTAATGCAAGTTGAGTTTACGTGTACCAAATCCTACAAACACTGTGAGCGTTCAATAACGATAGTCAATGATGAAAAATGCTAGAGACTAGATAGCAAGAGATACCAAAACTTCTGTGACAGACTTTATAATTTCATTGGAAGATACCTCCAAGACTTTTTAGTATTATTTATTTTACTTTGTAAATATAAATAATCATACATTTTACCATCTTCCAACACCCATTTCTCATTACAAGGCTAGATAGATGTACATTATAAATTATGAAATTGTACTCATTTGACTTGTTAAATTTTAACTGTTAAATTTTGAGTTACTTTTTTCTAATTTAATTATATTATCACAAAGAGTTACTATAGCGAAAGCGGCGCAGTATACTTCTGAAGCCTAAATCTATTGTCCAGCTCAGAGTATTCACAGCCGTAACTCAATTGTGATACCAGTGTACTTCTCTGGCACTGGGACTTCATACTTTCTGGAGAAATTCTACTTCTTCTCTACCACCATCATCACACTAGAAAAACCTTTCGCTACACAAATGCAGTTAAAACAATGACGTAAGACTTCAACCACAAGCACAAGAACTGGCCGGAATTCTTTGTCAGAAGACATCAATTAAAATTCGATTACAATTCAATGACAATTCAATAACAATTTCAATCACACTTACAAGCCCATCAACCAGCCATCACACACCACTCCGTTCCGTACCAAATCCGCAATCCATCTCCTTACAAATCTCTCTGCCCTCTGTTTTTACCGTTCACCGCTCGCATTACTTGCACGTGGTTTCTCTCAATCTCGATGTCAGTCAAAATAGCTCAGGCGTACTTCTTAAAACACTTGAGCGCTGCTCAGTACTTACAAAACGTTAATTATTTCGTTACAATCGGACACTATTAATACAGTACTTACAGATAAAATGTTACTTACTAGTGTGTTTCTTTACTGAGCGAGGGGGGTGTCAACGGTAAGATCCGCCACGGGTGCAAAGAACTTTAGGGACGTCTCTGCCTACCATGCATGTTGAAGAAAAGTGGGAATAAGGAGAGCTAAGCACTGGACCGGCTAGACGATGTTACTGAATCTTTAAGCCACAAAAACATCAACAAATATGAAGAGACAAATTTTATCGGACCTTATTGATTAAAAAAAAATTTCTACTCATTTTTCGACAATTCATGAAAAATCGAAGAGTTATTTCTTCTTTGTTTCTGCGCTACTCTAGAGAACTCCCATCACTTTTATGGCTGGCAGACGTATTCTTTAGCTAGGAACATTTTTAGACAACGTACATTGATGTTAGTAATCTATCATGCTTAATCGTTACTATTAAATCTTTATTACCAGTTTTGGTTCTTCTATTCTGTTGTTGTAATATGTTGTTTAAGGTGACAAAGACTTTTACCGAGACGTTTCTTGTTTTTCGTCATTCCCATCCGACATAATACACCGTCTTTTATCTCTATTCCAATTTTTAGTTTTACCGCAGCACTAGTTGCCAAGTGGAGGAACTATCATTTAGGCTCTGGAATAGACGCTTTGATGATGATGATGATGATGAATGGATGCTTTCCTTAAAAAAATGTTTCTATAATTACTTTTTATTACTTTCAAATTAAAACGTTACTCACAGACAATACCATTAGTTGTTCTTTACAGTAAGGAACAACAACACCTGTCACGTAGAATCTTCTGGCCAGTCCGTATTGAAAATCTGGCAAATCAAGGAAGTACACTACATCGATGTTCTCCTTTAGGTTAGAAGGCCAGTCAGAACGCAAACTCGTTTAAAAATACACTCAGGTTTATTTTGATTGTCGATTTAAAGAAAATACTTTGTGTTGAACTGTTAAGTGTGTTTAGTATAATGTGAAGGGTTTTCATAACATTCACTCAGTGATGGTAACAATGTTATTGCCTCCTTGAAGGAAGTTGATTTAGTCTCCAGGGAAATCATTCTCACTGATTATAATAATTATTGTTATATCCTCTTTCTTTATACACAGCGCTTTTTATTTGGTGTTAGTGCAATCTGGTGTCGAATTTAACAAAACTGTGAACTTCAAGAATTGGAATATATGTTACATGAAAGATACAAAGCCCCATGTAGTTCCTGCTTGTCTCAGAAGAGACAAAGATAAAATAGGTCGCTTGCACCCTTAGGAATGTATTACGTCATCACAATTTTTCTTTGCCTTCACTACAGACCATGGGGCCATCACTGAAGCTGGTTCTCTTGCAGGAAACCTGTATCAAGCATTGACATGCTCTAGCAGCGATGGTTTCGGTGGCCATCTGTTTTTCATGTTGAGGTTGCAAGCCCCATGTACAACCTCATAATAGTCTCCTTGTACCACATGCCTGAAGATGTATTAGGTCTGTTTTTTCCACACGGGACAATGTCGTACAATGTGACTAATATAAGGTTATGCATGAGGCAGGCAACGTCATCATGTAAAAAAATACCACAGAACCACAGCTGCAAGACCATCGGACTGCTTGGTGCAAGCTTCTTGCACGAGCATCAGCTGTAGTAGCAGCTCCATTCTCCCAATGGAACCCAGCAGAAGATGATGATAAAGATTCAAGCTTCTCAAACTCACCTTTGCAACATCAGCTACAATTATATGAGCAGAGAAAATAATTTGCCGTGTGTCAGATCAGCAACCTTTTGCCACGAGAAGCCTTTTTTAAGTCGACGTCCTGCTAGCTGATAGAAATTAGTAGTCTTTGTCAGACATTGGTATTTATCAACAAGGCACTTGAGTTGACAAGAGTTCACTTATTTCTGAATTGCAGTTATGCTCTGAAACCGGCAGACTTCGCTGTAAGTTGACATCTTGTAAAACTTCAGACTTCGGTCTAGGTTGACGTCATGTACAATGGCAGACTTGGTTTAAGTTGACATCATGTAAAACAGCAGATTTTGGTCTAGGCTGACATCATGTAAAACAGCAGACTTCGGTCTAGGTTGACGTCATGTAAGGGAATCGGACATCATATTACCATATATGGGAGAGGTGACCTCTGCCTTGCGTTCAAAATTATCCGATGTCGGAATATTTTTGAAATCATCACACCCTATCCGCATGATTTGAAATGATTGGATATTTCTGATTAGATTCATAACAACAATGCGTGGGAAGATAGGAATACAGTCTGACCATTTCACAGTTTTATTTCACTGCGAATTTCACGCTCGCGAAGACAATATCAAACCTAGCGAGAGTGAAGACTAGATTCATAATTCCTCTTTTTAGCAGGACCTTTTATTGGAGAACCAAATAAGACTTACAAAGCACAGGAAATCTCTACATTTTAATAAGGAACACCGGGACTAGGAAACTGAAGAAACACACGGAGTCAGAGAGGGAATCTATTGTCAAATTAAAGACACCCCAGACGCGTGTAAGAGATCGACTCGCCCCTTTTATACATCTGAGCAACAAGTCTGTAGCCAGGATTGGCGTAAGTTGTGACTTGCATTTCATATTTTATTACTAACATGTCAAATAATATATATATATATATATATATATATATATATATATATATATATATATATATATATATATATATATATATATATTGTGGTGGGTCGATATTACTTATATATATATTTGTGTAGCAGATGTGAAGTCAGCTATGCTAGCTCCTGAGGAAGTTTACCTTTTAACTATATGTCAGGAAACCTGTCTTGCTTCCACCAATGACTACCACCCGCTATGTATGTTATCCCCAATTTATATGTTATAATGTATGGATGTTGTGTAGCTACGTGTCTAGGGTATATGCAATGCATGTGCAGAAAATAACAACAACCACACTTTAAGGTTAATAAACAATTAAGTAAACAACTCCCTATTGAATTTTGGTTTTCTGAACAATTTTTTTCAAATGTATTAAGTATAATTGAGTTGATTCATTAAAAAACATTAAGATTAAACATTTATATACAGTTACACACTATCTAGTCTCACTACTAAACTCCCTATGTTTCTGACTAGGAAGTGTTCTTTTTGTAATACTCTAGTCCAAACTATATCACATATTTTTGGGAATCACTACTGTCTTCATTTTATTTAATCTGGATGTAATATCAAATTTTGGTGAATAATTCAGTTAATTCACAAGGCCCCAAAACACAGGGCTTATCTTAAGATAGGTGTCGAAAATTCTGCGATGTCCTGGTTATAAGTCTTCCTCCTCACAGCCCTGCTCAGCTTTCAGGATTCAAGATAAGGTAGGGCACTCAAATCATATGGCCTCGAACAGGTACCAGGGTTGAACAACAACGTGACTGGCTCACTTCAGTTTCACACCCAGAAACTCTGGAAGTAGAGGATTAATTTCCCCTCAAAATAATATTCTGACCTATCTCCATTTGTAACAGTTTTGCAGATATCAACCAATCAAAAATCAGAACATAATACATAAATAATTATTTTCCCCCTCGGGTAGTGTGCTCTATTATCATTAAATATCTCAAACATATGTTTTTTTTTTTTTTTTTTTTTTTTTTCCTAATCCTAATACAATATTTTAATTTTATAAATACATTCAGGTAATAACATGGATTAAATAAAAATGGCCAGTGATTTTCTGGCTATACTTAAACATTTTTTATTAAAGTCTTTTCCCTTATTAATCTCTCTTTATCCCAACTTTTAAGTAAAAATGCAAGGATTTTATTAAGTTCTTTCCCCACAATGATAATATCTTTCTTAGCAACTCGGTGAAACAATACAAAGTTTGATGTTAACTTTACTCTTTATATAAATTTATATGTTCTTTTATCTCCCAAAGTACAAGCAAAGCTGTAGGGCTTTTACATGAAGCTATAAGATTATCTAACCCCATTTAATGAGTGTACGTAACATGTTGAAATGGCACTTGTACGACTGGGACTCTCCCCTTCAAATATTCATTCATAATCAATATGGCAAACACATTTTCAAATACAATAATAATTATATAAATGTTGGTCTTACCGAAATATCGAATTTTTTCACTATGTAAGTTAATTACAGGCCATAAATGGTCACACAAGATCTCCTGCTGAATAACAGAACAGCGAAGGCATCTGATCACACTTGTCTGTAAACGTTATTAACTTTACATGTGAAAGTTTAAATTGAAAGTGGCAAGGAACGCTCGTCTTTCTGAGTATTTATTTCACTTTTTTAGTTATGCTCAGCAACCAATCAGGTGACTTCCGTTCCTACGCGTCTATTTTCAAAAGTTAACCTACAATTTTCAAATCAGGAGACACCCCTTTCTATTGCCTCATATGGCTAGCTTCAGTAAAGAAATCCCAGGCACGTCTTTATATGTCTTCATTCTACCATATCGCTAGTATTATCTAAGTCATGTTAATCCAGAATGAAAATATTTACTTATTCTACCGTTTTGTCATCTAATGCATAAGGTTTCACACTTCTAGCTATTATTTTTACCCTTTTCGTCTTTCCTTTATATTTATTCAAATAACATATCTTTCTTTTCTACAGTAGGCTAAAATATTTAGACTAACGCATATTATATATTTAACAACTAATTAGTAGCATTTTAATCTTCATTTCTAGTCTTTATTTTTCCTATCGCTCGTTTAGGCCATTTAGTTTCAGTTTAGAAATTCAAACAGGGTCTATGCATTTCCCCCGTTCTCTCCCTTGTCTTTTCCAAGAAATACACGATTTTCTAACTACACTAACTTTCACGCATGCATTTTGGGTAAGGCTTGCAAGTCTGTAACGTCACATTGGCATTTTCAACTATCGGCGTTTTACGCGTTAACCCTTTAGGAACCGAGAAATAAAACTAGTCTTTTGGTGGTGTGGTAATACCTATGTTATTTTATACCTACAAACTACTAGATGCTATATTTTGATCGGTGAAATATCGGATATCATCACACATCTCCCCACTTAAGAACATGCTTGTAAAGCGAGTTCAAAATCCGAGATTCACATAGATCAAATTAACTTATTTGGCCTTATGACTCCTCTGAGTTTCTTCCAAAGGATGATGTCTACTCAGAAAAATCCGCTCCCACATTCAGCGAACCGGGTATGTACTCAATGGAAAAACGAATAAGGTTGGATTAGTAACGACCACCTTAATAATCGGGCGTTTTCATGCTTAGCCTGTGATAAAAAAAATACGAGGGGCTGATGATCCGTTTGGACCACAAATGTTCTACCATAAAGATAGATCTGGAACTTTTTTTATAGCCCAGATTAAAGCTAGACATTCTTTCTCACTTGTTGAGTAGTTTTGCTCCGCTTTATTCAGCTTGCGGCTAGCATAAGCGACTGGGTTCAGCTCCCCCTTTTTTGAATTGGACCGTTGCAACAATGTAGCCCCTAATCCTACGTTGCTAGCGTCCGTTCTTACCACAAATTCCTGAGTCAAATCAGGCAATTTCAAAATAGGCTTGCTAGTGAGTTTCTCCTTTAACTCTTGATACGCCGATTCACATTGAGCAGACCACACAATTTTATCTGGATTTCCTTTGCGAGTTAAATCCGTTAGAGGAGCACATATAGAGTTAAAAATTTTTTATGTACTTCTGATAAAATCCACATAGCGACACAAACGATCTCACGTCCTTCTTGGTCTGTGGTCTAGGTGCCCTCTGTAATTTCTCCAGGTTCTTGGGGTCAGGGGTCATGTTACCCTGATATATCGTATGTCCCAAGAACTCCAACTCTTTACAACCAATATAGCATTTGGTTGGTCTCGCAGTCAAATTTGCCTCTCTGAGCCTATCAAATAGCATCGTCAAAGAGTTAATGTGTTCCTCAAATGTTTCTGTGGCAATGAGGATGTCATCCATGAAATTCGTTATACATGGATTTTTTAGTGGATCCAACAATTTTCTCATCCTTCTTGAGAACACACTCGGAGCATTTTTCAACCCAAACGGCAACATGTTGAATTCATAATGTCCATCCGAGGTGCTAAATGCTAAATAAGATCTGACCTCAGGTTTTACTGGAATTTGATAATAGCCCTTGCTAAGATCCACCTTAGAAAAATATTTTGCCTTATTCAGCCTGGCAAACAGCTGATTTGGGTCAGGTAATGGATCCACCTGATTCTCTGTGACAGCATTCAGTTTTTCTGTAATCTATACACAGACGATGTTCCCCAGAGGGTTTCCTCAGCAAAACCCACACTGGAGCTGTAAGGAGATTCACTGTGAGAGATAATCCCTTCTTTTAACAAATAATCTATCTCCTTCTTCAATGCTTGTTCCTTAGCGAACGGAATCGTATAGGCCCTCATACAGATAGGTGTTGGGTCTATTAATTGCATATCATACTCCAACAAATGGGTGTGCCCCGGTTTATCCGTTAACACATCTGTATGTTCTGTTAGAACCTTTTGAACCTGTTCCCTCTGTTTCTTAGTCAGGTGCTTACTGACTTTCACCTGTACAGGTGTTTCACATGGTTTTAAGGGGTATTCCTGCGAGGTGAGTGGTTCATTTTTTCATTTGGGTTGCAATGGACAAGGCCAGTAAAGGTGTCCCTTCCTGGTTTTCTCTCTCGAGATACTTCTTTAGGAGGTTTACATGATATATTTTCTCCTTTCCTTTCTTGTCTATTTTATAATTGGTTCTAGATATCTTTTCTAGAACGGTGTATGGACCTTGCCATCCAATTTGCAACTTGTTACTACTGGCGGGAAGTAAAAGAAGCACCTTCTCTCCCACATGTAATTCTCTATCTTTCGCTTTCTTATTAAAGTATGCAGCATGTTTCTTCCTGGCTTGTCTGAGGTTATCATTTGCAAGTTTCCAGCCAGTTTTTAGACGAGTGGTCAGTTCGTTCACATACGCATATGATGAGGTAACAGTCTCTTCTGCCTTCTCATCGGTCCACGTCCTCAATAGGGCTTCCAATGGACCTTTTATTGGCCTCCCAAATAACAGGGTTGCGGGTGCCATCCCGGTTGAACTGTGTGGAACTTCCCGGTACGCAAACAACGCAGCGGGCAAAAATTGGTCCCACGTATCAGGTTTTTCATGGGCCAGCTTTCTCAGGATGGAAAATGAGAGTCCCATTGAACCTCTCCACCTGGCCGTTCCCTTGGGGGTGATACGGACTACAATGAAAATGCTTGGCCTGGAAGATCCTAAATACCTCTTCTGTTAGTCTCCCCTTGAACTGTGAGCCGTTATCAGTCAAGATTTGGTGAGGGAAACCTAACCTCGTGAATATTGTGAGTAATGCCTCTGCCACATGCTTCGAATCAATTGATGACAGGGCTACCGCCTCTCCCCACATGGAACATGTGTCCACCAGAGTCAGAATGTAACTGTTCCTCCTCTTTGTCCGAGTGAGAGGTCCCACAATGTCCACCGCAACTCTCTCAAAAAGGTGTTCCCACTATGGGCATTTCCCCTAGAGTTGCTGGGGCAGTCCAATGCTTTGGAGCTACCCGTTGGCATTCTGGACATGATTTTACATATCTTTTTATATCCTCAGTTATTCCTGGCCAGAAATAATGACAAGCTATGCGCTGACCTGTAGCGCTGATCCCCATATGACCACTGAAGGGAATAGCATGTCCTAATTCCATCACCTTCTCCCTATATGCCTTGGGAAGGACCAGCTGTCCGTGACCATTGGATCCAGTTCCAGCCTTCCTATATAACAATTTATTTTTCATATAATATTCTCCTTTGTTTGGAGGTGTATGGCATTTAGGTAATTTTTTATAACACAGCTTGAGTGACCTATCTTCAGCTTGTGCCTTCCTCATCTCCTCTGGATGAGTATTTATAGGTTCATCTTCCTCCTTCCTTGACTGTGACCTGGTCTGCACTGTTGCCATAATCACAGGTCTCTTGGGATTCCCCAAGAAGACATAACGACATCCCAATATTAGAGGGTATATGGGTTCGTTTATAACTGCTGCTTTGATGATCCCTTCCACATAACGAGTTTTCACCTCTATCCTAGCTACGGGAAGTGTCATGGTTGCTATATCCTTAGTCGCCCCTTGTATCTCCACTGTCTCTGTGGTATACTGATCTGGGTTCACTAGGTGCGAACTGACGACTGAATCATAATCTAGACCTGTATCATAAAGGCACCTTATGGTGACCCCATTACATACAACGTCCTCACATACTGGGGGGTGATAGGGCTCATGTGGCTTAATAGGTTTTGCCTTTACTCCCTTGTTCCCAGTTTTCATTGCAGCAAAGGTGGAAGGTTTTCTTTTACAGTCATGGGTGTCATGGCCATCCCTCTTACACCATTTACAATATTTCTTTCCCTGGTTAACAGGTTTTCTTTCATTATATTGAGGGTTTCTGTCACGTTGTTCGTACCTGGACCTATCATAATATGGTTTATTCTTGTTAAACTTATCTCTATTGTCATATTTGTTCTGAGGTTGAATTTGGGGACCCTTATTATGATCTATATGTTTCTTCTTTGCTCCTGCCAACTCTGACTGGGCTGCTAGATATCTCTCAGCTACATTTAAAATATCCACCAGTCTCTCTGCACCCTGTTCTGTGAGAAACGTTCTCAAGTCTGGAGCCATGGACTCTCTAACCTGCTCCATCATAACCATTTCCTTTAAATCTTGGGTTTTCTCCAGAGCAGTCCATTTCTCCAAATAGGTCTCTAGTCGGGCCGAGAACTGGTGGTAGGTCTCCCCTGTGAGTAATTTAGCCTGTCTAAATTTCTTCCTATAAAATTCACAGTTTTTCTCGTATCTGACCAATAGTGCATGTTTAAGAATGTCATAATCGTCTTGGTCATCTTTACTGAGCTTGGAAAATACTTCATAAGAATTTCCCCTAAGTCCCTGGGATACTTTAAGGCTCCACTTATCCTTCTCCAACCCATATGTTGTAGCTAAACTTTCAAAACGGCTAAGGAAGGACTCAATATCATCGTCTTTCTCAATAAAAGGATCCAAATGAAACCCCATGGCTGATGAGGAGGCCCCCTGGCTTGCAGCTGAGTCGGAAGTGGATGGGCTAGTTCCATTTTCAGGAGCATGGCCTTGTAACTCTAACTCTCTTAGTCGTAACTCATGCTCCCGCTGTAACCTTTTATCTTCTGCTTCCCTTTCAGCAGCCAGTCTTTTGTCTTCCCTTTCTGCCTCCAACCTCTTTTCTTCTTTCTCTCGTTCCGCCTCCCTCTGTAGACGTTTTTCCTCCTTCTCAGCCTCAAGTTTCTTTTCCTCCAACTGCAGCCTCTTAATCTCAGCCTCCCGATCAGCCTCTAATTTCTTAAGTTCTCTAGCATCTTCTAACATAATTCGTTTCTCCTCCGCCAATCTATCAGCCTCTATTTTCTTAGCCTCCCTAGCATCTTCCCTTTCTCTGGCTATATATTTATCAACCTCTGCTGTAACATAATCAATTAAAATCTGTCCCTCCATACCCATTTCCTTCGCAGTCTGCACAGCAGAAGATCTGTACTTGGCCAATTCTGCCATCTTAATATTCTATCCAATGTGATTTAAATAAACCAAAATATCTAATTAATATCTAATTAACAGGACAACACAGAGCAATGTCAATTCACCAAAACCTCCACTTATTTACTTATTATAAAAACTTTGGAAATCCCGGACGAGCCCCCCACTATATGTGGTGGGTCGATATTACTTATATATATATATTTGTGTAGCAGATGTGAAGTCAGCTATGCTAGCTCCTGAGGAAGTTTACCTTTTAACTATATGTCAGGAAACCTGTCTTGCTTCCACCAATGACTACCACCCGCTATGTATGTTATCCCCAATTTATATGTTATAATGTATGGATGTTGTGTAGCTACGTGTCTAGGGTATATGCAATGCATGTGCAGAAAATAAAAAACAACAACCACACTTTAAGGTTAATAAACCAATTAAGTAAACAACTCCCTATTGAATTTTGGTCTGAACAATTTTTTTTCAAATGTATTAAGTATAATTGAGTTGATTCATAAAAAACATTAAGATTAAACATTTATATACAGTTACACACAATCTAGTTTCACTACTAAAGTCTTTTTATTTCTGACTAGGAAGTGTTCTTGTTGTAATACTCTAGTCCAAACTAAAGCACATATTTTGGGGAATCACTACTGTCATCATTTTATTTAATCTGGTTGAAATATCAAATTGTGGAGAATAGTTCAGTGAATTCACAAGGCCCCAAAAACACAGGGCTTATCTTAAGATAGGTGTCGAAAATTCTGCGATGTCCTGGTTATAAGTCTTCCTCCTCACAGCACTGCTCAGCTTTCAGGATTCAAGATAAGGTAGGGCCCTCAAATCATATGGTCTCGAACAGGTACCAGGGTTGAACAACAACGTGACTGGCTCACTTCAGTTTCACACCCAGAAACTCTGGAAGTAGAGGATTAATTTCCCCTCAAAATAATATTCTGACCTATCTCCATTTGTAACAGTTTTGCAGATATCAACCAATCAAAAATCAGAACATAATACATAAATAATTATTTTCCCCCTCGGGTAGTGTGCTCTATTATCATTAAATATCTCAAACATATGTTTTTTTTTTTTTTTTTTTTTTTTTTTTTTTTTTTTCTAGTCCTAATACAATATTATAATTTCATAAATACATTCAGGTAATAACATGGATTACATAAAGATGGCCAGTGATTTTCTGGCTATACTTAAACATTATTCATTAAAGTCTTTTCCCTTATTAATCTCTCTTTATCCCAACTTTTAAGTAAAACTGCAAGGATTTTATTAAGTTCTTTCCCCACAATGATAATATCTTTCTTAGAAACTCGGTGAAACAATACAAAGTTTGATGTTAACTTTACTCTTTATATAAATTTATATGTTCTTTTATCTCCCAAAGTACAAGCAAAGCTGTAGGGCTTTTACATGAAGCTATAAGATTATCTAACCCCATTTAATGAGTGTACGTAACATGTTGAAATGGCACTTGTACGACTGGGACTCTCCCCTTCAAATATTCATTCATAATCAATATGGCAAACACATTTTCAAATACAATAATAATTATATAAATGTTGGTCTTACCGAAATATCGAATTTTTTTCACTATGTAAGTTAATTACAGGCCATAAATGGTCACACAAGATCTCCTGCTGAATAACAGAACAGCGAAGGCATCTGATCACACTTGTCTGTAAACGTTATTAACTTTACATGTGAAAGTTTAAATTGAAAGTGGCAAGGAACGCTCGTCTTTCTGAGTATTTATTTCACTTTCTTAGTTATGCTCAGCAACCAATCAGGTGACTTCCGTTCCTACGCGTCTATTTTCAAAAGTTAACCTACAATTTTCAAATCAGGAGACACCTCTTTCTATTGCCTCAATATGGCTAGCTTCAGTAAAGAAATCCCAGGCACGTCTTTATATGTCTTCATTCTACCATATCGCTAGTATTATCTAAGTCATGTTAATCCAGAATGAAAATATTTACTTATTCTACCGTTTTGTCATCTAATGCATAAGGTTTCACACTTCTAGCTATTATTTTTACCCTTTTCGTCTTTCCTTTATATTTATTCAAATAACATATCTTTCTTTCTACAGTAGGCTAAAATATTTAGACTAACGCATATTATATATTTAACAACTAATTAGTAGCATTTTAATCTTCATTTCTAGTCTTTATTTTTCCTATCGCTCGTTTAGGCCATTTAGTTTCAGTTTAGAAATTCAAACAGGGTCTATGCATTTCCCCCGTTCTCTCCCTTGTCTTTTCCAAGAAATACACGATTTCTAACTACACTAACTTTCACGCATGCATTTTGGGTAAGGCTTGCAAGTCTGTAACGTCACATTGGCATTTTCAACTATCGGCGTTTTTACGCGTTAACCCTTTAGGAACCGAGAAATAAAACTAGTCTTTTGGTGGTGTGGTAATACCTATGTTATTTTATACCTACAAACTACTAGATGCTATATTTTGATCGGTGAAATATCGGATATCATCACACATATATATATATATATATATCTGCTCCCTTAGATCACACAATCTTAAATCTTGTAAAACGCGGAGTCTGGACATTTTTTACGATCTCCAACTCCGACTCCACTGACAACTCCTGACTCTACGACTCCGATTCCCGACTCCACATACCTGGTTTAAACATAACTTCAAAGATTCCGTTCAGTAGCTTGCCCTGCGGATTGTATGCATTAGGTGTACTGTTCTGAATACAGTCAGCCATAGTTCTTTATAGTCAGCTATAGTTCTTTGATAACACTGACAAACAACATTTTTCTTTCTTATATAAGAATAAGTGTTCTTAGGTCAGTTTCGTGCGCTGATTTCAAATTTGAAATCCGTTTATCTCTATCACGTCGGGTTCTTAAGATATTTGTGAATAAATATATTTTTGGGAAACCGTTATTTGCTCCGTTTCATTTTTACTATATAACTTTTTAAAAATTAATAAAATGCAAAATAATTCTACTTTTTATACTGCTAAAAGATGCATGACATATGTTACGTTATATTTCAAATAGTTACTGTATTTTGAAATAATTCTGAGTGAAATATGGCTTCTAGAAGTTGTAGAAATTCGGCTGATCTGTTCTGTTACGTGGGCGGATATTTTACTGATCGTGTTCACCAGAAAAACTTTACACCATTGCTAAAGAAAGCATATGAACCGTATTTCGATTCGAAAGTTGATGATGCAAATAAATCTTGGAAGCCAAATGCAGTTTGTTCGACTTGTGCAAATACATTGGCAGGTTGGTTACGAAAATCGCCGAAGCATAAGTCGATGCCTTTTGGAGTGCCAGTAATATGGCGTGAACCGACAAATCATGCTACTGATTGTTACTTCTGCTTGACAGATATCTATGGTTTCATTTTTAAAACTAGAAAGTCTGTGGTTTATCCAAATATTGAATCGGTTTCGAAACCAGTGCCTCATGATCCAATCACGTGTCCGATCCCAGTTCCACCAGAACAATATCCGTTGGACGTGAATGAACCATCAGAAAGTGATAGTTTACCTGCTTTAGAAACTAATTCTGACTCGGATTATGTACCGGTGAATGATGGTGTTCACTTAATTAACCATTCAGAACTTTCAGATCTAATACATGATCTCGCTCTCACCAAAGGACAAGCGGAATTACTCGGTTCGCGACTCAAAGAATGGAATCTTTTAGCGCCCAATACTCTGATATCTAAATTTCGTCATAGACACAGAGAACTTGTTCAATACTTTGAGATGGATGATGACATTTGCTATTGCAAAGATGTAAAAGATCTAATGGTGCACCTCGGTCATGAGCACATAGTCAACGAATGGCGACTTTTCATCGACTCTTCCAAGACTAGTCTAAAAGCCGTGTTATTGCATAATGGAAATTTATTTTCATCAATTCCAGTCGCCTACTCTGTTCATATGAAAGAAACTTATGACAATATGGCTATACTTTTGGCAAAAATAAAGTACAATGACTACCAATGGCGGATTTGTGGAGACCTAAAGGTCATTGCAATGCTCATGGGCATGCAGACTGGGTATACTAAATTTTGTTGCTTCCTATGTGAATGGGACAGCCGCAACAGACAGGAACATTATGCAAGAAAGGTGTGGCCTATCAGGGATCGTATGCAGCTCGGGCATAAAAAATGTAATACACGAGCCATTAGTTAACAAAGACAGCATCATTTTACCACCGTTACATATAAAGTTGGGGCTCATGAAGAATTTCTTAAAAGCGTTAGATAAAACGAGCAAAGCTTTCACTTATCTTCGAGAAAAGTTTCCCCAAATTAGCGATGCAAAGATAAAGGAAGGTATCTTTGTAGGACCTCAGATTAGGAAAGTTATTGCAGACAAACAATTCGAGAACTTGTTACATGGTAGTGAACTTCGCGCATGGATGGCATTCAAATCGATCGTCGATAACTTTCTGGGAAATCACAAATCTGTCGACTATGTGCATATTGTTAAGCAGTGCATAGGTGCATACAGAATTATGGGCTGTAACATGTCCCTCAAAATCCATTTGCTCGATTCGCATCTTGACTTTTTCCCTGACAACCTTGGCGAAGTCAGCGATGAACATGGAGAACGATTCCATCAAGATATCGCTGTAATGGAGTCACGTTATCAAGGACGGTGGAGTGTGACCATGCTTGCCGATTATTGTTGGATGCTTCATCGCGATGTACCACATGCCATTCACTGACGAAAGTCGACTGCAAAGAAATTCAAGCCTACATAACTGTTATACTTCTTGTACAAATGATGTTGTAATACTGTATGCGTTGTTAAAAAAACTTCAATTGCGTATTTCTAGAGATCCCGACCTGATAGAGAAAAACGGTTTGCAGATTTAAAAACAGCGCATTAAAATTGACCAGAAAAACATAAAAATGTTAGAGAAAGAAAAAAAAAATGTTTTTTTGTTAGTCAGTGTAATTTGTGATTCAAATAGTTTTTGTTGGTCAAAATGGATCTTTTCTGACATATCCAAATTGTTGAAGTAATAATTAACCATCTTCTTCCTTCTTCGTCGTTCGCTCTCAGATAACCACATCTATCTCTGTTATACAGCTGGTAGTCCATCTCAGGCTTCTCTCGTCACCATACAGTTTCTCCCATAACTGGGTTGGAGAAGGTCACGCTGCCACTCCACTCCTCTCGTGGAACTGAAAGTTTTTGAGTAAAAATTAACTAATATTTTAGTTACCTTGTGGCCGCTATATCTATTAATAGAATGACTCATGTGCATTCTAAATACATCTTCACGAAGAGTATTTTTTTCGTAATCCTTTTTTGTTGTCCCTTGTGAACGTCATGAAATCTAAAGCCTGTACGTCCAGCGGTTTACAAGGTGTAAGGTCATCAAAATTTGTTTCAGTATTTCTATTCTACGCAAGCACCCGTTTATAAAGTCTGTAGCTTTTTAGTTGTTGTTTTTGTTGCTCTCCATGTCTTAGAGCCATACAATAGGACTGACTTGACATTTGAGTTGAAGATTCTTATTTTTGTGTTGGACTTGATTTCTCTTGACCACCATATGTTTCCCAATGCAATGAAAGCGCCTCCTGCTTTTTGTATTCCTATTTTGATATCATTGTCTGTCCCTCCAACTTTGTCTGAGATATGTGTACGATTTAACATCCTTTAGTGGTGTTTCTTCAAGTTCAAACTTGTTATCATTTCTTGCATTTATTCTCATAATCTTTGCCTTTTCCCTGTATATTTTCAGGCCCACTTGTTATGACCTCTCATTGAGAATTTTTATGTTCTCTTGCATCTGATTATGGTTATGGGGCAGAAGAGCTAAGTCATCTGCAAAATCCAGATGACCCTGCTTTAGTGATTAAAATAATGCCAGGTTTTGATATGTTCTGCTGTTACCATATCTTTAACGCCATCTGTCTAAAAGCCGTTCTGGATCTTTCAGGGCTTCTCTGTATCCGTGAAGTTCTTTTTTCAACTGGATTTACAAATGCGTCCATAATAAATCCAACCGATCATGAATATTCATCTTTGATATCCTCCAAATCAAATGCAACAGACACATACTAGATAAATGTATGTATATTTAACTCAAATGCCAAGGCAGTAATACTGTATAATCCTGAAACACGGAGAGCTATAAAACTAACACTCAGAAATATAATTGTTTTCCTAACTCGCCAACAAAAAACAAATAAGAGAAACCAGATTTGAAATGGCATGCTAAGATCGCCAGAGTAGAACTGCTAGAAAGAACCACATACAAAACAGTGAAACAAGATGTGACGGGAAGATATTGTCGTTGAATATGACACATTGAACGAACGAAATGAACGAACGAACTTTATTTTCAAAGGGCTGATAATATAATTGGACACACAGGCCGGTCTGACATTCTGCCCCTCCTTTCTCTCGTCTTTTATACTGAATTAATTTATTCTCACATCTACATTTTACACATTAATTTAGAGGAGTTCGACGTTTTAAAAGTAAAATAATAGCATACTCACATTCTCAGTATCTAATTACAATCATGAAATAAAATATATTGAAAAGCACAAACTAATTATTACTGTGAAATAAAATATTTTGGAAATTACAAACTTCATTATTAAACGTACATTCTTACTTACTTACTTAGTCGTTCCCCTTCTACCGTGAGGTGTAGAGGTTTGGAAGAGAGAGCGCCAGACTATTCTATCGGCTGTCTTCCTCCTGGCCTGGTTCCATTCTAGTCCTCGGTCCTTCAATTCGTACATTCGATATTATATATTTATTCGGAAACATAATCACATGGGGGAGGGAAGGTAATCAGAAATCATAAAGTATTCGAAAAGTCTACGGTTGCATGAATAGGGAGTGAGGTTGTCCATTAGATCACGTGGAAGATAGTTCAAAAGATGAGCAGCAGTGTAAGCTAAGCTTTTCTTGAATAAGACGAGCCGAGGCTTGAACACTTAATTTGTTAAAGCGTTGACTGCGTCTTTCATTGTATTTGTACATTGGCCACAGAGATGTGGGAGCATTCTGTGAAGAAATTTAGCTTTGTTGAACGGAAGGCGAGAGAACCAGTTGACAGCACGACAAAGTAGTCCTTAATCTGGAATACCCATGGTAAGAGAAATAGAGTATTAAAAAAATCGTGGAGAAGGGAATGAGGCATGGACATGAAGGAGAAAAAGAAAATATGGTCGGACCTTGAAAGGATGACACGAGACAAGAAAGCGTGCACGCATTCGTTGACGATGCTATGCTCCACTGCGAACTGTAAGATAGTAACATCCTCCAATGATCCTTAATCGTTTCTCATAATCCTACAAAGTGGGATCATTGTTACTATTTAAAGCCAGTGTTTCTCAACCTTTTAGAGGTCCCACACCCCTTTACATCATCTGAAGAAGCCTCACACACCTTTACATCATCTAAAGACACCTTACACACCTTTGCATCATCTTAAGAAGCCTCGCACACTTTTACATCATCCTAGGAAGCCTCACACGCATTTGCATCATCTTAAGAAGCCTCGCACACCTTTGCATCATCTTAAGTCTCGCACAAATTTACACCATCTTAAGAAGCATCACACACCTTTACATCATCTAAAGACGCCTCGCTCACCTTTACATCATTTAAAGACACCTCGCACACCTTTACATCATCTAAAGAAACCCCGCACCGCTTTACATCATCTTAAGAAGCCTCACACACCTTTACATCATCTAAAGAAGCCTCGCACACCTTTGCATCATCTTAAGAAGTCTCACACTCCTTTACATCATCTTAAGAAGCCTTGTACCCCTTTACAACATTGTGACGGTATTGCCTCCCATGCTTTACAGTAGTGGTCCAATAGTGGCCAAAAATCAAGAGTATCTAGTATGTGCTTCAAGGGTGTCTACCTTCGCACAAGATTACTCTTGGCAGAGATGTAGATAGAAGGGTAATGACACTTCTATCACAAATTGAGTCTTCACAAGATATTCAGATAAACGAAGACAATGCTGCTTTGGCTTAGCACGTTAATTCTAGAATCTGCCGACCACTATTGTGAAGGATTAAGAACTGATTAGTTTTAGCTCGTTAAACCCCCACCTCTGATTTTCTCAGTGGAATTCTTAGTATACTGGTTTAGCTCAGTTTAGAGTGTGTGTAGTAAATTGACTGAGACAAACATGCAGTAACTTTAAAATGATCAAATCGTCGTTAAATTCGTAAATTTACAAATAACAAAATTTAATAATCACTTATGTCTTAACAGTTTGAAAATAATTGTACAGTTTAGAAGAAAAGTTTCAACATCGATGGATAATAGAGACGATGAAAAAAGTTCACTTTGGCAGCTTATAAATGGAACTTAGCTGCCAATGACGGTTCTGCTCCTTCTGATGGGTTGATTCTTTATACACTGCTCCCGCTGGTCGCTGGTCAGTGTTGTGAGGTGTAGCTCGTTTCCCAGAAATGTCAAGGAGAGTCTATAAAGTTGGTCCTTCGTCTTAAAGCGTTGGCCACTTGTCCCTTCTTGTTCCAGAGATAGTACTTTCTGCTGGTACCACCAATAACTATGATAAAGAATAGAAACGAAACGCTCTTCTGAGTATTGCGTTTCCCGACACATACTTATGTGTCCCCTTTCTTCTATTCTACCATCCTATTTATCTCAGAATTTACCCTTGATGAGAATTAAATTTAATCCCTCGGGATAAAAAATTCTTTTACATTTAAATTGAATAACTTTAGCTTCACATTACATTTAAATGAAAAGGTTAATAGCTCAGATAGAATATGTTTACATTTACATTTTCACTGACTGAAAAGTGTTGACAATATAAATTGAAAATGATTCCATTTATGTTTACAATGATTTAAAAAGTTTGCAACTTCCATTAATCTTAAAGTGCATATGTTAACATCGACATTTACACTGGTTTGAAACTGTAAGTATTATACTTAGAATGTCCATCATTTATTCCATCTTTCCATCACTGCTCCTTATGGAACATGGGACTCTTTATGTGTTTAGTTCTCTTTAAGAAACTAGCAATAAAGCAGTCACCAGCCCTTGCAGTGGTAGTTCATGAAATCATCATTCTATCCGCTGAGGCTGCCAGTCTCAAAAGACTTGGACATCCCTAGCGATTTTCACATGTAAATATTCATATGGTAATACATACATATTAATTCACATGTTAGTAAATGAAACATATAGATTGAAAAAATGCACAACTTACACCAACCCTGTCACACAGACGTTTTGCTCAGATGAGTAAAAGGCACTGGCAGTTGCCTTATTACACGTGTACATGGGGTCGTTAATTTTAACTTTAATTCCCTTTCTGACTTCGTGTGTTTCCTTCAGTTTCCTCAGAGAGCGGCTTCCTTATTAAAATTATAGAGATTTCCTGGGCTATTTTGTAAGTCCGTCCAAAATTCTCCAATAAAATGCCCAAGCTGATAAAAGGTAATTCTGAATTCTAACACTCGCAGTGTTTGGTGTCTTGGCTAGCGTTTCTCACAGTGAAATAACGCTGAAACTTGTCAGGTTATATTGTTGGTCTCCAACTCATCTGTTTGTTATGAAACGAAATCAAAAACTCCAATCATTTTCAAACAGGCGTGTTAGGGTCTGGTGATTTCAAAATCTTTCCAATTGAAATAAGGTGCATGAAGCAAACAGACACATATTACCATATATGGCAATCTATATAAATAAAAGACAAAGTATGTTTTTATGCTCTTAATACAAATCCGCATGCCTTGTTATTTCTTGATGAATTTTGGCAGAGACTCTCTTTAGGTACTCCCGGGGTACGCCATGCAGTTATTTTCAAATTTAGTATTGTAATTATGATATTATGAGTAATTACAGTTTTTCGTAACGTTACATTTTATCAAGCAGTTTCTGTTTATTTAGTAAATATTACATAGTTTATCAGAGATTAAAATCTTCATAAGTGATACATAACTAATTCTCCAGACCTAAAGGCCTTTATTTTTGGACATGCGCCGTAATATAACAGGCTCGGTTGAACGTGACGCGCCTCGCCAAAACGATGCAAAATTTTATTTAAAATAAAATAAAAAACTTAATAACTGAATCAGACCGCAACGAAAAAGGACATTATCACATTGCTTGACCGAAAGGTGTTCTATAATTGGACTTCATCATCTCAACCCGTAAACCGTCATGGGTCGTAGGGGAGCCATGGTGGAAGCATCAGCGGACAGGGTCCTCCACTGCTCTCTACCCACAGCAATGCGTACAAGTGTGGAAAAACCGTGCTCTGCCCATTCTTTGATGTTATCAGCCCATGATTTTCTTTGCCTTCCTCTTCTCTGTTTACCTCCCAGTGTTCCCTGGAAGATCGTTTTCGAAAGGGAGTCATGACGAGTTACATGCCCAAACCAGACAAGATTTCGACGTTTCACTACTGATAAAAGTAGTTCTTGGTGGCCTGCATACGTGTTTATTTTCTCTCTAACATAGACATTTGTTTTGTGCTCTTTGTAGCAAATGCGCAAAATTCTTCTGTAACATTTATACTTGAAAGCCTGAATCCTTCGCTCAGTATCTGCAGTGAGTGTCCAGCCCTTCCACCCATACAAGAGAATAGATAAAACAAGTGATTTGTATAATTTGATCTTCACAGGAAAACTGACGTTACTTTTCCAGATCACATTCAGCCTTGTCCTGGCAGCTGAGGCCATCTCATGTTTTGTCTTGATTTCTTTATTTGATTTACCATCACTACATATAGTGGGTCCCAGATATTTAAAGGTGTTCACTTCTTCTAACGTTTGCCCATTTAACGTAATGTTGATCGGAACATATTTCTTATGGCTATTCACCAATATCTTGCTTTTTTCTATATTAATTTCCATCCCATATGTTCTTGTTACTTTTTGCAGTCCAGAGGTAAGGTCTTGAAGTTCTGATTCTGTTCCAGCTATAAGATCGATATCATCTGCAAAACGTAGATTGCAAAGAGGTCGGTTTCCAATCGATATGGTTGTTTTATAATCGTAGAGAGCCTCCTGCATAATATGTTCTAGATATATATTAAAGAGCACTGGGGACAGGATACATCCCTGACGAACTCCTACAGTTGTTTTGAAAAATTCTCCAATGTCATTGCTTGCAAAAACAGCACTGCTTGCGTCCGTGTATAGTGCTTCAATGATATCTATGATGTTGGTATTAAAATTTAATTTTCTCATTATTTGCCAAAAGCACATAATTGGACTTACGAAATGTCAAAATCAAACTATAATATCAAAATATTATCGCTTGATTTCCAGATTTCATAAGTTTCCTATGCAGTTACTTGGAAAAAACATGGGCAACGCCGGGTCCTGACAGCTAGTAAGTCATTCGATGTCTTTGTGCACACTCACGAACGCATCTGTAAACGCGTATGACCATGTGTTTCAGATGTAACAATATTACATTTATCTAAAGTAATCTTGTATTCATGTCTGTCCATAAGTTGTCTCCCTCAATTCCAAGCTTTGGTGATGCGCGCACCCGTCTTATCAGCGATTAAACACTGAGCTTTCCGATTTTACTGAAAATCAAGAGTCTGAGGTCGGCCACACCTGAGATAATTCAACATATTGTGGATTAATATTATCTCATCAAATCTGTGCTTCGCCAAGAAAATGTGCTTATTATCACCAACAGGGAGTGTCAAAATGTTTGAACATTCAAACTACCTTCTACATAGCAGATAATGAAAAGAAATTGTAGCTATTGAAAACTTACTTACTTACTTAGTCGTTCCCCTTCTACCGTGAGGTGTAGAGGTTTGGAAGAGAGAGCGCCAGACTATTCTATCGGCTGTCTTCCTCCTGGCCTGGTTCCATTCTAGTCCTCGGTCCTTCAAAGATTGTCTAATGTTGTCCTCCCAGCGGACTCTGGGTCGTCCTCGGGGTCTGGATCCTTGGCTCTTTGTTTCCCATGCTTGTCGTGGTAGCCGATCCTCTCCCATTCTGCAAACATGGCCAAACCATCTTAGTTGGGACTGTTCTACTTGGGTCTGTAGGGGGTGGCATTTTAGGCCTTGACATATCGTCTGGTTGCGTACCATGTCTCTTCTTGTTACTTCAACCACCTTCCTCAGATACCTCATTTCTGAGGTTTGGATCTGGCTTTTATGGGTTGTAGTCATTGCCCATGACTCGCATCCATATGTCAAGACTGGGACATAGGTGGAGCGGTATACAGCTATCTTCGTTTTCTTACCAACCTCTCTCTTGCTGAGGAATCCTCGATTTATGGCCTGAAAAAGTCTCCGAGCTGCTGCTTTTCGAGTGGCCAACTCTTCTTTGATGCCTCCCTTTCGGTCTATAATAGCTCCGAGGTATTTAAAGTGGTCGACCTGCTCCAGGACCTGTTCTCCCAGCTTAATCTGATGTCTTCTTTCTTCTCGTGATATCACCATGGATTTTGTTTTAGAGCTGCTTATGACCATCCCTCTCTTCTCCAGCTCTTCCTTCCAGACTTGCAGGTTGGATTGGAGATGTGCCTCTGATTTAGCAATCAGGGCAACATCATCAGCAAATGCCAGCTCCGAAATATAGACCTGTCTCATCTTCCAGTACCCCACTGAATACTTTCTTGTTCTCTCCTTACATGCCTTGATGACATCGTCCATAAGGAGTATGAAGAGGTAAGGTGATATCCTATCACCTTGTCTTACACCAGTGGTGGTCCTGAACTCTTCTGACTTATGGTTTGCTGTCCTCACATAATTTCTGCAAGACTTGTAGAAGCTCTGTATAGCATGAATCAGAGGTGCTGGAATATTCTTCCTTGCCAAACAGTCCCAAAGTTTGTTCCAAGGGACCCTGTCAAACGCCTTTTCCAGATCTATGAAACAAAGATGGATCTCACTCTTATACTCAAGGGCCTTTTCACTCAGCTGTCTGAGTGTGAAGATTAGGTCTTGAGTACTTCGGTTTGTTCGGAATCCGCACTGGACCTCATCCAATTGTGGCTCAGCTAGGCGTCGGAGTCTCTGCTCTAGGATTCTAGAGTAGATTTTTCCAGGGACACTGAGAAGGGATATGCCTCTATGGTTTCCACACTGTCGATTGTCACCCTTTTTGAAAATTGGTGTTATGATGGCGATCTCACAATCCTTTGGTATGGTCTTGTTGCACCATGCTGCCTGTAGGACCCTTAAGAGTAACATGTTGCCTGATGCTCCCATGTACTTAACCATTTCTGGTGTTATACCATCATGCCCTGCTGCTTTGTCCATCTTGATTTTCTCCAGTGCTGCCTTCAGTTCTTCCATCTTTATGTAATCTTCATCACCATTGGTTTTCTCTTCTGTGCTAGTGGTAATCATTTCTGATGTTTGACCTTGCTCACCATCCAGGAGTTCTGAGAAATATTCTTTCCATTACTTCCTTCGGGGCAGTAAGCAATTTGCCTTGCTTGTCCTTTATAAATTTGAGAGGGCATTGTTTTTCCTTCCTCATGTTCTTTAGGGTCTTATAGAACAATTTCTGGTTTTCTTGTGCATCTTTTTCTAGCTTTTCTCCAAATTCTTCCCAGGACTTCTGTTTTGCTGCTAGCAGTTTGTTCTTTACTTCTGTTCTGAGTGTCACATATTCTCTATATTTTTCCATTTGTCCTGTTGTGTTTTTAGCTCCTAAGTATTGTTTCCATGCCATTTTCTTCTCTCTTATTTTCTCTTTGACTTCCTCTGTCCACCAAGGTGTCCTCTTTGTCTGGTTCTCAAGTCGGACTTCACCACATGCTTCTGCAGCAGCTGTCTTTATGATATCCTTGAATTTAATCCAAAGGGTTTCCAAGTCATCAGGTTGTTCTTCTGTGTTGCTCACCGCTGCAGCAATAAGCCCCTGATATCTGGTCTTAATTTCTGGCTCTCTCAGCTTGTAGGTTCTAATGCTCATTTCTCCTGCTCGTTTACTTGGTTTCTTGCGTGATGTTGAGCAGTTCCTAGGCTGAGCAACTCTTTCAGTTGTTCGTTTGATTGTTAGCAGGTAGTGAAAACACGCAAGTAAAAACAGTACAACAAATGTATCTGATACTGCCGGTGTGCAATAGAGATCGAGGAGAGGTCGCCCCATTCTGTGACAAACATCTTAAGAAGCTTCCCCCACCCTTTGCATCATCTTAAGAAGCCTCGCACTCCTTAGCATCATCATAAGAAGCTGACCCTGCGCAAGCGAACCAGAGCTGACCAAGACCCTACTCCACCTCCACGTGGTGGTCCTGGAAAAAGGCTGCATCACTGCAGTCTGGCTGAGAGAGTAGGGATCAAAGAGGGAATGCAAACCCGAAAAAATGGGTTGAATGTGTCTTATCGCTTGGTTGAATTCCTTCTTTACCACATTATCTTATACTTAACGCTTGGTTGAATTCCTTCTTTACCACATTATCTTATACTTAACGCTTGGTTGAATTTCTGTTCGTGCTTCTTTGGGAGATATTTGAATAATCTTTGATCGGATTAATCTAATTTTTGATACAAATATGGAATAGTACACAGGAAGAGCCAATGTCTCCGATTTGAAATCCATATTTACGCTGCAGTTAGACTTCACCTAAGCCCAACCCAATTTCAAGCTTTATCAAACAGCTAGCTTTAACATAACCCCAACCTTGTTTTAAGCTTTATCAAACAGTTAGCCTTAATCTAATCCCAACCTTGTTTCAAGCTTTATCAAACAGCCAGCCTTAATCTAATCCCAACCTTGTTTCAAGCTTTATCAAACAACTAGCCTTAATGTAACCCCAACCCTGTTTTGAGCGTTGTCAAACAGTTAGCCTTAACATATCCCCAACTCTATTTCAAGCTTTATCAAACAGCTGGCTTTAACATAACTTTAAACAATTTTGATCTTTATAACAGTTAGCCTCAATATAACCCCAAACCTGTTTTTAGCTTTATCAAACAGCTAGCCTTAATCTAACCCCTAACCTTGTTTCAAGCTTTATCAAACAGTTAACCTTAACGTAACCCCAAACCTGTTTCAAGCTTTATCAAACAGTTAGCCTTAAAGTAACCCCCAAACCTGTGTCAAGCTTTATCAAAAAGGTAGCCTTAATGTAACCCCCAAACCTGTTTCAGGCTTTATCAAACAGTTAGCCTTAATGTAACCCAATCCTGTTTTGAGCGTTATCACAAATAATAACAACCGACACATTTTGAGGCCCTACTTAAAAACTCGAAAATAATCAAGAAAACAATTCCAACTCGAGGCCAATATCCGCCTATCAGCAGCTATTTTGGTCAACATGACACCTCTTGTCTACTGTCCAAAAATTCAACCTACTTTTCATTTAACAGAGACAGAAAAACGTCCATCTGCTTCCCGCGGCGTTTTAATGTCATTATTTTTTTTTTTTTGGTTTTGTTTTGTTTTTCCTCTTTCGTTCTTCATAATCGTAACAGTCACATGACAGTGGCCTGTTTTTTTCATCATCATTATCAAATTCTTTTTCGCTGCTTATGGAGGAACGAGCAGCATCGCTGGGCATCTGGTTCCTCTGCAGGAAGCTTGCACCGAGCATCCACATACTCGTGCAGTGATGGTTTCTGAAGCAATTTGTTTTACGTGAGGAGGTTGTCAGGCTCCTGCACAACCTCATATTACAACACGCCTGAGGGAGCAGAAGTCCAATTCTTTCTGTGTCTCACCAGAGACCCCTAGGAACTGTACGGGTCAGCTGGGATAGATAGTGTATCTAGTTCCATTTTAGAACAAAAGGAAAACCACATACGCACGTCCACACAATTTGACACTTTTAATTTACTAAATTTACAATAATTGGAAATATGAAATTATACCATGATCAAGTATCACCAATTGATAATAGTATCTGCGGTGGGCTACTGACGCCATACGTCAGTGGTAATTGGTACCCAGTTGTCGCGAGAGGTTCAGATGTTATTAAAATTAAAGATATCCTGGACAAAAAGATGTATCAGATGATACCAGGATAGTGCCAGATAAGAGACTGATCTTATAAGAAATACCCCCTTCTCTGAAAAGAGCAAGGGTGTATCGACAATCAACGGTAGGGTCAAGCTGTATAAACCTTCAAGTATGATGATAGTGGTTTGTTACTGAAGGTCTAAGTGCTACCTCTTCAGATCCTCCCTTGAATAATGGTTATTATATGTTTATTTGATTCTGCTAGGGGATTAATTAATTAACTAAATATGTAATATATACATATGTATCAAAACAGAACCTTAACTCAATTTAAATAATTAAGCAAGACTGACGATATATATATATATATATATATATATATATATATATATATATATATATATATATATATATATATATATATATATATATATATATATATATATATATATATATATATATATATATATGTACCGTTTCTCTTTTCGGTTAGGAAAATGATAAAGAACTCAAATGGTTTTTTACAAAATAAAAAAAAATAAGTATGGAATGTCAATTTCCATAGTATTTCAATATGATAAAGTTATATTTCAAATATCAATTATTTAGTTTACATGTAGTCATCACTTTCGCTGGACTGTGAATTTAATACTTAGTTTAATCAAGTCCTTCATAAGTCATCACTCAAACTGCTTTTATTATTGGTATTTTATTTCTTTTACAAAGTTCTGGATGGGCTGAACAGTGGAATTGCGTTTCCACGTATCTTGTAAAATGAGAAGCATCCAGCTATAGCCAAGATTACACAATGTCTGGATCTCCAGGCTGGGGAAAACAGGGTGATTAGTTCTATGTAACTTCAGAACGTTTGCACCACAGAGTCCTACAGAAGTGGATGTCTCGTACACTCTTGGTAGTTGCAGGATAAAACCTGTAATACAAATAATCACAACCCTTGTATGGTCCAGCACTATTCTATCCACACACACAATGGAAGTAACAAACAGTTTCAGACATGGCGCTAACAGTTGCACAGGACAATTTACCTCAGTACCACTCACAGCCAGTTCAATGTGATTAAACTTTCCTTAAAAATCCTATGTTAGATCCTTTTGTCCATGATCTGCTTCCATACCATGATTTGGTTTAATACGAGGTGACACCTTGATTAATACATGTTAACTAATTATGTGATCCTTTCTTATGGTCCTGATCAGTGTGTCTTTCCTTTAGGACATACTCCTTCAAATACATTATTAAACTTACAGTCGTCTCTTTGCCATAATTCTCAAATATTCTACACATTTCACAAGGCTGGCTTTCGTCTCTAAAAGTCAACACAGGCTTGCGTTCAGATGGCAATACACTCGTCCTGTAATTTTTTTCTTAACACATTCAACACACTTTCGAACACACAAGTGGATTAATTACAGGAAAATTACATAATTATATACATATATATATATATTCTTTCTTACCCTCAGGCAATACACATAAGCTGTATCAGGCTGTTAGTAAGTATCTAGGTCTGCTATGCAGATACAGTGGCAAAGTATTTGACAGCACACGTTTACCGCTCTCTTCTGCACAGCTTGATTTTTTAAAAGTTGTGGCCTCAAATCAGCCAAGTTCAAGGACTTTTATAGAACCCCATCCCCCCCTCCCCCCTCTCGGATGGCATGGGGTAAAAACGACGTTAGGAATCTAAAATTGAAATGATTTTTGCCTTCTTGTTCAATGTGCAAAATTTTTAATATTTATTATCTCTCTTAATTCTGGGCCGATTTTGATCATTTAAAGCTAGAATTATACTGTGAATTTATCTCTACCTTTCTTTCTAATAATTGGTTAGTTAGCAAAATGCATTTAAATCTATTGAGACTTTAACTAACTAAATTGGGGACTACCCTGATGTATAGATGTCATTTTAAACGATTTTTCTCTATAATTGAACTACTCTTCGAGGAAGTCTTTGCACCTACCTCTCAAGTAACATTCCCGCTGTTAAAATATCTATACTTTTCCGTTTAAACATCTTTAGTCCTTAAGAAATTAAATAACTTCTTACTAGCATTTACACGAAATGGGCCTCTATGTTAAGCCTAAAAGGTTTCATTATACACACCAGAAAAAGGAGCGTTTTCATTGGCTATTATATCGGTCCGTTTTTTCTATTATTGCGAGCGGTAAATATGACCGTGGTGTAAGACAGACCAAATCACGACACCAGTGTTACTGATCTCGTCCCCGTTTAATTCCTCACAGTCACCGAACAGATAAAGAAAGAATATGCCTGCAATTCCACCAGGCACGTTGTCCATGGCAACTAACATGAGGTTGTGCATCAGACTAGCAGCCTCATCATCTAAAACATATTGCCACACAAAAAAAAAAAACCACCACGGCATGAGCATATTACTGCTATCTGCAAGAGGACCAGCGAGAGTGGTGGCTCCATGCTTCGTCAGGAGCGTAATGGAGAATGATGATGTGTCACATTTCTTTTCCCACTAATGTGCAATAGTATATATATATATATATATATATATATATATATATATATATATATATATATATATATATATATATATATATATATATATATATATATATATATATATATATATATATATATATATATATATATATATATATATATATATATATATATATATATATGGGAGCCGCGCTGATGTAATGGTTACCACACTGCGCTAGCGATAGGTGTTCAAGGTTCAAGCCCGGGCGCGGGCATTTGTAAGAGTGTCATCGACAGGGATTTTGACTGAATAATCTGAACGGCTCATGAGATAAACCCTCTGTTGATGGGAAGAAGCGAAGCTCCTGATCGGGTTGGAAGGAAAGCCCACAGACTCCACAGCCTCGCAATGAAATGAAACAAGAGCAGCGTTTTGATGAGATAAAAGACAGAATTGAGTATATTATCAAAATGATTGGACACCGCGTTACGCTGTCATTACTTTCACAAAATTTCTCGAACAAAATGTTATCCATTTAGTTAAAAACCTCATTAAACCACAGCGTACGAGTAGTATGTAATGTGCAAAACGGTTATTATTGTGGTAGCGCGTTGTGGTGGCGCGTGACTTTTATATAAGGAAATACGCCGATCGGGTGTGGTGGCGCGTGAATTTTTATATAGGAAAATACTCCGTATTGTGGTGGCGCATTGTGGTGGCGCATGCCTTTTAATATAGGAATATATATTAGTTCAATAATGGCGGGCGTGTTGTTGTTGTGTGTGTGTTCATACAACATTGTGTAGTTGGTTGTGTGTTACAACATATGTTACAATATTTATTTTACAATAGTTATACGTACTAACAGGTAGACAATATATTTATACGTAAATTACAAAACAGGTAGACAATACTTATACAACAGTTATACATATATACATATTCATATAAAAGAAATAGAGGTGGGAGTGAAGTGTTAGAGACTTGAGTATACTAGGTCTACCAGCTAGAGGTGGGAGTGAAGTGTTAGAGACTTGCCTTTACTAGGGCCAGCATCTATAGGTGGGAGTGAAGTGTTAGAGATTTGAGTGTACTAGGTCTACCAGATAGAGATGGGAGTGAAGTGTTAGAGACTTGCCTTTACTAGGGCCAGTATCTAGAGGTGGGAGTGAAGTGTTAGAGACTTGACTATACTAGGTCTAGCATCGAGAGGTGGGAGTGAGGTATAAGAGACTTGCATATACTAGGGCTAGCATGAAGAGGTGGGAGTGAAGTGTTAGAGACTTTTCTGTACCAGGTCCAGCATTGAGAAGTGGGAGTGACATGTTAGAGACGTCACTATAGCAGGTCCAGCATCTAGAGATGGGAGTGACGTGCTAGAGACTTGACTATAACCGGACCAGCACCGATAGGTGGGAGTAAAGTGTTAGAGACTTGTCTGTACTAGGTCTAGCATCGAGAGATGGGAGTGAAGTGTTAGAGACTTGCCTTTACTATGGGACCAGCATCTAGAGGTGAGAGTGAAGAGTTAGAAACTTGACTATACTAGGGCCAGCATCGAGAGGTGGGAGTGAAGTGTTAGAGACATGAGTATACTAGGTGTACCAGCTAGAGGTGGGAGTGAAGTGTTAGAGACTTGCCTATACTAGATCTAGCATTGAGAAGTGGGAGTGAAGTGCTAGAGACTTGACTATACTAAGACCAGCACCGAGAGGTGGGAGTGAAGTGTTCGAGACTTGACTGTACCATTTTTATTTGTGTAGGTATTTTAATTGTGTTGTTGTATTGTATGTTGGTATTGTGTTGTTTATTCATACAGCGTGTGTTACAACACATATTTTACAACAGTTATATATATTTTACAAACAGGTAGACAACATACATAAAATGGATAAAAGCCTGCACTCTTGAGATAAAGAGGAAAATATAATAAATCGAAAAATTCGCTTATGTATGAGTTTTATAGAGAAAGATGCCTAATGAGCAGGGTATTTGTTGTATTGTGGTGGTAGTGTGTTGGTGAGTTTGTTTATTATATATATATATATATATATATATAATAATATATATATATATATATATATATTAATATATATATATATATAATATATATAATATATATATATATATATACAGGTAGACAATGGACATAAAGATCAATAAAAGCCTGCAAGCTTGAGGTAAAGAGGAAAATATAAAAAAATCAATAAATTTTATAGCGGAAGCTGGTTAATGAGCATGGTCGGTGGGGTTTTTAACGGAGAGTGTATTGGTTTTTGGCTGGTGGGGGTGATGACGCATGGTTGTAACTGATGGGTGTGGGTTTTTGTGTGTTTGTAAATTGTATGATTCGGCATTGTGTTGTGTTGTCTTTTTATGCACTATCAGTGCTGGTCTAACGGACTTATCTTTTTTTTTTTAACCTGTCAAAAAATTTCTTTCAGTTATCAAATATTTCTTCAAACGTTTTGCAAGTTGTCAAATATTTCTTTAATTTTTTTCCCCCTGTCAAAAATAATTTCTTCCAGTTGTCAAATATTTCTTCAAACGTTTTGCCAGTTGTCAAATATTTCTTCAAGTTTTTTTCACCTGATAAATATTTTTTACAGTTGTCAAATATTTATGCAAATGTTTCTTCCACATGTCAAATATTTCTTACAGGTGTCAAATATTTATGCAAATGTTTTTGTTAGTTGTCAAATATTTCTTCAAACGGGTCTTCCAGTTGTCAAATATTACTAACAGTTGTCAAATATTTCTGACAGTTGTCAAATGTTTCTTAAAATGTTTCTGCTAGTCGCCAAACATTTCTTCAAAGGCAACCAGCTTTCATGCGGCTGATATGACCAAACCAGCGTAGTCTTCCCTGTCTCAGCCAAGTATACAGGCTTGGAAGGCCAACACGTGACAACACCTTGACATTTGGCACTTTATCTTTTCGCGAAAGGCCGAGGAGGTGGCGCAAACACGGTAGATGGAAGGTATTGATTCTTCTTTCTTGCTTAGCACAGATTGTCCAAGTCTCACTGCCATATACAAGTGTGCTGGTGATGCAGGCGTTGTATACCGCAGCTTTGGTCTTCATTGTGAGTTTGGAGTTTCCCCAAACACGTGATGTGTGGCGGGTAAAGGTAGCTGCAGCTTTGTTAAGGAGGCTATCAATTTCGGTGTCTAGAGAGAGTTTATCATTGACGATATACACAAGGTATGTGTGAGCCACGTGGTGTTAAGTCCGCCGTCGTGATGCTAACTGTGTTACCGCTAGTTATGAAACCAGATCGATGGTCGGGTCAGACTTCGCGAGGTATCCATTGATCGTAGACCGCGTGAAACTCCGTTAGCATAGAGGGTCGAATGGCTTCAGTTAGGGTGGGTGTCGTCAGCGCCAAATATAGACTATTGATATCCCGCTCGCATGCTACAAGGGAAACAAGTTTATGTATTAAAAAAAATAATACAAGAGCAAAAGAACATAAACTGAAACATAAATATTTGACACCTGTAAGAAATATTTGACCTGTGGAAGAAACATTTGCATAAATATTTGACATCTGGAAGAAATTTTTTTGACAGGTAAAAAAAAATTGAAGAAATATTTTACTACTGGCAAAACGTTTGGAGAAATATTTGACAAGTGTAAGAAATATTTTTGCCAAGTGGAAGAAATATTTGAAGAAATATTTGACACATGCAAAGAAAAATTTGACTAGTGGAAGAAATATTTGAAGAAATATTTGACATGTGGAAGAAATATTTTGACAACTGTAAGAAATATTTGCCAAGTGGGGAAAATTTGAAGAAATATTTGGCAACTGGAAAAAATATTTGCATAAATATTTCACACATGCAAAGAAAAATTTGCCAAGTGGAAGAAATATTTGAAGAAATATTTGACACATGCAAAGAAAAATTTTGACAACTGTAAGAAATATTTACGACATGGGAAAAAATTTGAAGAAATATTTGGCAACTGCAAAAAAATATTTGCATAAATATTTGACAACTGTAAGAAATATTTGCTAAAGTTTGGAAAACTCCAAGAAATATTTAAAGACGTATTTGACAGCTGCTTTATTTAATTATTTGACAGGACTGGAAAAAACGTATTTGGGACCATCTTTGAAATTGGAAAGAAAAAATTTGCACTGGTTTGAAATATTGCAGGACAAATTTGAAAAAGTAATTTTTGACAACTGGAACAATTACTTTGCCTTGTCAATTTGATTTAAGGTAAAAATTTCCGTGGTCGCCGCATATTTAATTTGAAAAGTTTGGGAGACAATATAAAACCTAAAACCAGTATTTCGACAGTGTGAAAAAACAGTGAAACTTTGAGTCACGGACTGGTTCGAAAAAACGTTGGACCATCTTTGCTGCTTGGAAGAAAAGTTTTCACTAAAGTTTGAAAACTGTAGGACAAAAAAGCAGATAACTGTTGATAATTGGAGACACTATAAAACCTATCACCAGATACCGCCCGTGTAAAAAAAGTGAAACCTTAAATCCTGGGGGTTCGAACACACGAACGAAGGAATGTTTCTTTTATAAATTTCTACTATTGCTCTCTTGTGTTTTGAGCTTGTCTGCAATGAAGTGAACAGAAATAAGTAGCAGGGTTAGTCTTACAAAGATAAATTTTAGTCTTACAAAGGTAAATCCCGTTGCGGATAGGATTTTTCGTCTACCAATACGCAAAATTCTGCATGTTACGCTTTTCTAGATAGCTATATTTAAACCTGACGTCACTCTCTATGCTAACGGCATTTTATAAAGTATACGGTTTCGTCGCGAAGGCTTGCGCCGACGATCGATCGAGTTTCTTAGAAAGGGATGAAAATGGCCTCGACAGTGTTACTGTTGCAGCCTGTACAGCGACACTAAGGAGTATCTAGTTGCCGCCATAATCTAGTCTGCATATAGTATATCTAAGAACCAGCCTGGTCTTTGCCAGTATTTTAATAAAAATACGTCACCTCTTGTGGAGGCTCACTTACATACCACTAGATGGATATTGGGGTGAGTAGGCTTATTACTCATGATATAATATAAATAATAAAGAAAACTACCCCGTGGACCAGCGCCCGTCTCAATATGTAATTACATTCACCAGACAAACGGACATTCCCTGTCATATTTTTACATCAAAAGACATATCCACAACGATAACGTAGCCACTACACCTCTTTCCGGTTAAAAATAGCCCTCTTCCATTATACATACTGTTCGTATAATGTTTTTCTTAGATAAAGTATACGATCAATGGTTTTCTGCGCGAAGTTTCGCGACGCCCATCGATCCGGTGTCATAACTAGTGAGAGTAAAACGGTAATCGTTTGTCAGAAATGTCAGGACAGGAAGTTATACGAGAAGAGAACCCCTGGTTTGTTTCGGGGAGCACGATACACCTAGTACTAAGGGGCTGAATAAAACAACACAACTCAATAGGCAAACACACGTTTTTTTTACGGTTCTCTCTAAAACAACAAGCGCGGGGCAGGACAACCGTACTAAGGAGCTCAATAAACATCACAATAAGCTAGTCTTTTAGCTGTACTCACCCAACAACGGAAATTCCCTGTCCTATTTTTACATCACAAGACAGGTACACACCGTCAATGTCCCCACTTCATAATAATATAATAACATTTTATATATAAACACTTATTACGCCTCTGTGCTTATAAATTACCACACTTTGCGTCCATTTGTATCCTCTCCACTTACAAAACCAGCAAACAAACAAAAATTTTTTTTTTTTCACATCAACAACGCGTCAACTATCGATTAGTTTTTTTACTAATCAGACCCTGGCTAGCGCGCAACAAGTCTGGACACGGTTCAAATACCAGATTAAACTAGTTTTCCTTGATATAAATGACACTAGGGAGACCAACGCCCAGACACTCACGTTCACAACGCACTGAAGATGACTACCCTTGCCACTGTTCCCACAAACTGGGATTCCATGAAAAGAAGTGATGACATGCTTATATCTGTAGCGAAATTTGGTTCCTCTTGCTTTGTTGTGGAAAAAAATGTGTAGCGAGACTCCCACACACACACACCAGCGCAAAGTCAGCGCGGCGGTCTTTCTTTGAAGTTTGTAGTAGACGGGAAATGTGACTTACGGTTAAAAGCCATACAGTATTACCGAAGAATGATGAAATAGCTAATAAGAATGAATGGCGGACTTTCAAAGTTTGCATTTACTGGACATTAAATTATTAACTACCGGAGAACGCCCGGTTGGAATAATATTAAATAAAAATAATTCAACAAAGGAGATAGACTAGGAATTATATCCAAAAGGATATTATTCAAATATAAATAGTTTTAAAGATAATTAATATTTTTCACCTTCATCACATCGGCTAAAAGTTAGCTAATAATCTTTAAAAAATTATTACACTAACAAGCCTCAACGGATTTGTATAAAACTTATATGGAATGAAAGCCTCATATGGGGAAAAGGGAATGATACATAGGAAGGACGGAAGAATATAAGTGTGTAGTGAACAGAAGAGAAAAACAAGTACAGGAAAAACACAGATTGCTTCAAATCGCCTCAAATCAGGAGATGAAACTAAAATCTTTTGGGGAATTTAGAGGTGCTTTCTCGTACGGGCGAGAGACTGAAATATAAGGACAGAGGGGCGCGTTGAAAATCACACACACCAAATCCAGAAGCCAGAGTGAGAAACTGGAAGACAGTATCTGCAAGAAAAGTTATTTTTTCACGCTGCATGCATGGCAGATTAACTTCAACCAAAATAATCTCACCGTGAGCTTATAGATCCTAAGAGGGTATGTAAGTTTATTAAAGATATATGTATGAATAATATCATTTTATTTTAGATTTTATTTCTGATTGATTGTATCAGATATAATAAAAAAGAGAATGACGCTAACCAGAGATAACCTTCACCGGCATTGTCAGGAAGCATAACCATTAATTGGTTAGCCACATATATCATGGCTAGTTCTTGCCTGGAAGCTTACGACATACCAGCAAGTACATAAGTGACTTGACATCCATAAGTGGAAGGCGAAGGTTATATCGTACCCATGTATCATAACCTATGATTTATTCATGTAATTTGTTAATTCTGCACAGTATACATTATCTTATCATGCTATCTCTGTAACATACTACCATGATTCATTCATTTATATACAAACACTGAAGACATGGTCGCATCATGAACAGCAGTTGGGGGTGAGATTGTTGGAACAAAATGGCCATCTATTACCTTTTGTTCCAGGTTTTTTAATGATCAATGTTTATGATCATTCCTGATCGAGAAACTAAAGATGTGTAGAAGTTGATCCAGCTCACTGAAGCCTAGAGGTCAACCACTCTTCAACACCTTAGTCCCCCGTAGTTATAGGGCAGGCTGAAGGAAAGTCTTCCGTACTCCAGTGTGTCGGAGGAACCTCGAGCAGACGTGGCTAAAGTTGAGTTTCTTTGTATCCATCCAACAAATCCTGTGAGCAGTTTCTAAAACGACTGTTTAATGATGACAACTAGATGGCAAGAGATAATGTGACAATCCTTTTGTTGTAAATTCAGTGGAAGATAAATCCAAGACTTTTTCTATTAGTTATTTTAATTTGTAACTGTAAATAATCATACATTTTACCATCTTCCAACACCCATTTATCATTACAAGAATATATAGATGTACATAATAAATTGGATAATTGTATTCATTTGACTTGTTAAATTTTTAACTGTTAAATTTTGAGTTACCTTTTCAAATTTAATTATATTATCACATAGGGTTACGATAGCGAAAGTAGCAACTTATACTTCTGAAGCCTAAATCTATTGTCCAGCTCAGAGTATTCACAGCTGTAACTCACTTGTGATACCAGTGTACTTCTCGGGCACTGGAACTTCATACTTTCTGGAGAGAGATTCTACTTCTGCTCTACCACTATTATCATAATAGGAAAACCTTTCGCTACATTGGGGGCTCTTTCGCGGGATATTATTTGTATCCTGAGCCACTATCTATGTATTCTTCTATCATGAGCCACAAATAGTTTGTAAAAATAAATTTTTTTGAAAAAATTCTTAAACTTAGAAATTTTTTTCGTAATAGTAGTACCATTGAGTACGAAGGAAATAGGAAACGCTCACAAGGTTTTAAGGATTTGTCTTGTTCAAAGTAATTAATTGATTTTAATTAAGTTAGTTGGTTAGTGAAGATAAAATTATATACCCTCTGGTAAGTAAGTATCATGGCTGAATTGGTGAAGTTTAGAGCTGCGATTATGCAGGAAGGAAAAGACTTGGGTATGACAGGAGATGCTCTAATTCGACATATCACAACTGAAGTGGATAAATATTTAGATAGAGAGACTAAAAAAATGGAAGCTGAAGCTGAAAGAGAGACTAAAAGAATGGAAGTTGAGGCTGAAGCTAAGAAATTAGAGGCAGAAAGAGAAGCCAAAAGAATGGAAGCAGAGAGAGAAGCCAAAAGGTTAGAAGCAGAAAGAGAAGCCAAAAGATTTGAAGTTGAGGCTGAAGCTGAAGAAAGAAGGTTACAAAGAGCTCATGAGTTAAGTTTAAAGGAACTTGAACTCCAGGGAGCAGCTAGCAATCATGGTGCTAGCTCACCTCACTCTGAGAGCTCCAACCACAGCACAGCAAATGGAGCCATGAGTTTCCACCTGGATCCATTTATTGAGAAGGAGGACGCCATTGAGTCATACCTGGATAGATATGAGAGACTGGCCTCTACCTATGGATTGGAAAAGGAAAAATGGAGCCTTAAGCTATCTCAGGAGTTGAGGGGAGTTTCATACGATGTTTATTTAAAACTCTCAAAAGAAGACCAGGAAGATTATGAAATCTTAAAACAAGCTTTACTGCTCAGGTACGAAAAGAATTCTTAATCTTATAGAAAGAGATTCCGAACTGCTAAGCTACTTCCAGGAGAAAACTATCACCAGTTTTCTGCCAGATTGGAAACTTATCTGATAAAATGGATTAGCTTAGGAAAATGTCAAGATATAAAAGAAATGGTCATGATGGAACAACTGAGAGAATCCATGCCTCAGGAAATGAGAAAATTTCTTATGGAGCAAGGAGCTGAGAGATTGGACGATATTTTAACCATGGCTGAAAGATATCAAGCAGCTCAGTCAGAAGTGTCAGGAAATAAGAAGAAGCAGTGTGAGAACTTCAAACCTTCACAAAACTTTACCAACTATGAACACAGGGACAATTCCAACAAGAACAAACACAGAACTGATTATAAAGACAAAAACCCTCTAGGATCATAAAAGAAACCTCCAAGAAAGGAAGGAAAGTGGTGTAAATCTTGCCAAATGAGTAACCACAATACTGCGGAATGCAGACGGAAAAACCCTCCTCATCACGCTGCATGCCTTACAACAGAGAACAAGGGAAGGAAGGATCTGGCAGTTAGTCAGAAGGACCTCCATCATTCCCCCTGTCTGTGAGGAAGTGACCTTGAATGGCACCCAAGTACTGTGCTTATATGATACAGGCTTGGACTTTGACTCAGTAGTGTGCTCTTCTCTGGAGAGTCCGGAACAGATAACCACAGAAACAGTGGAAATCAGAGGACCAGTCAAGGGAGCAGGAACTATGACACTGCCCATAGCCCGAATCAACATAAGATCTCGCTATGTGGAAGGAGATATCAAAGCAGCAGTGATGGACAACCCTATCTACCCATTAATACTGGGATGTAGATATGTCTTTCTAGAAGAACCTATAAGTCCCATAGTGATGGCAACAGTCCAGACCAGGGCAAGCTCTAAGAAAGAGGAGGACATTATCATCAATACTCATCCAGAAGAGATGAGAAAGGCTCAAACTGCTGACAGTACATTGAAGACTTGCTTTGGCAAATTACCTAAAAGCCATAACCCTCCAGAGAAAGGAGACTTATATGTGAAAAATGGCCTATTACATAGAAAAGCTGGAACAGGACCTAAAGGACATGGACAGCTTGTAGTGCCAAAAACATACAGGGAGCAGGTTATGAAGCTAGGACATGCTATACCCTTCAGTGGACATATGGGAATAGGGGCCACTGGACAACGGATAGCTTGTCACTACTTTTGGCCAGGGATCACAGAGGACATAAAGAGGTAATTGAGATCCTGTCCAGAATGCCAAAGAGTAGCTGCTAAACATAGGACTGCACCAGCAACACTGGGAGAAATGCCCATTATGGGAACGTCCTTCGAACGTGTTGCCGTGGATAATGTTGGACCCCTCAGTAGGACCAAGAAGAGAAATGCTTATATCTTAACCTTGGTCGATACTTGCTCTATGTGGGGAGAGGCAGTAGCAATGTCATCGATAGATTCGAAACATGTGGTAGAGGCACTGTTAACAATATTCACTCGATTAGGTTTCCCACATCAAATATTGACTGACAATGGTTCTCAGTTTAGTGGAAAGCTAACACAAGAAGTATTCAGGTTATTTCAAGCTAGACATTATCACTGTAGCTCGTACCACGCCCAAGGGAATGGTCAAGTAGAGCGGTTCAATGGCACGCTCATTTCAATCCTTAGAAAGTTGGCTAGTGATAAACCTGAAACTTGGGACACATACTTACCCTCAGCACTATTTGCCTATAGGAAAGTCCCACATAACTCCACAGGATTGGCTCCAGCTACATTGTTGTTTGGACGACCAATCAGAGGTCCACTGGAAGCATTGTTGCGGACATGGACTGATGAAAAAGCAGAAGAAACCGTGACTTCTTCATACCAATACGTCAACGAGTTGACATCTCGATTGAAAACAAGTTGGAAACTGGCAAATGATAACTTGAGACAGGCCAGGAGGAAGCAGGCTGCTTACTATAATAAAACAGCAAAAGATAGGGAACTTGAGGTGGGAGAAAAGGTTCTGTTACTGTTGCCCAGCAGCAATAATAAATTGCAAATTGGATGGCAGGGTCCCTACGTCATATTGGAAAAACTTTCCCGGACCAACTATAAGATTGACAAGAAAGGAAAGGAGAAGGTGTATCAGGTCAACCTTCTTAAAAAGTATTATGACAGGGAAGCATCAGAAGTTGCACATATCATGACCCTGGCCATTGCAACAGAAATGCAGGATGAACCAATTTCCTCCATGGAATACCCCCTAAAAACTACGGAAAGCTATGCTCAGGTTAATGTGAGTGAACATTTAACTCTTGAGCAGAGGAAAAAGGTTCAGGAAGTGTTAGAAATCCATGCTGAGGTACTCACAGATAAGCCGGGGTGTACTAATCTGTTAGAGTATGTCATGACGATTACTGACCCTACACCAGTTTGTATGCGGACATACCCTAGACCTTATGCTAAAGGACAGGCACTCAAGGATGAGATTGACTATCTCTTAAAAGAAAAAATTATTTCAAAGTCTGAATCTCCCTACAGCTCAGGTGTGGTGCTATTAAGGAAACCTAGTGGTGAACACAGGTTATGCATTGATTATAGGAAACTAAATGCTATCACTGAATCTCAGGTAGACCCATTACCTGACACCAATCAGTTGTTTGCTACATTGAGTAAGGCTCGGTATTTTTTCAAAAGTAGATCTAAGCAAGGGATACTACCAAATACCAGTAAAACCAGAAGTTAGGAAACTGTTAGCCTTTAGTACACCGGATGGACATTACGAGTTCAATGTACTCCCATTTGGTTTAAAGAATGCTCCAAGTATCTTCACCAGAATGATGAGGAAATTGTTGGAACCATTACAAAATCCTCATATCACCAACTTCATGGATGATATTCTGATTGCTACCACTACGTTCGAGGAACACACAGTAGCACTCTCCATGTTGTTAGGTAGATTGAGAGAAACGGGATTGACAGCACGCCCAACTAAGTGTCATATTGGATGTGAGACATTGGAATTTTTAGGTCACACTATCTCTACAGGGCAAATGTCTCTGGACCCAACGAATGTAGAGTAAATGAGAAAAGCACAAAGACCACAAACTAAGAAGGATGTAAGATCCTTTGTGTCACTGTGCGGGTTTTATCAGAAATATATACCCCATTTTAACTCATTATGCGCGCCATTAACCGACTTAACCAAAAAAGGTCAGCCGGATAAAATACAATGGACTGCGGAGTGTGAACAGGCTTATACAGAGTTGAAAAATAAGCTGACAAATAAACCTATCCTTGCCCTTCCCGATCTCACACAAGAATTCGTACTAAGAACGGATGCTAGCAATGTAGGCATCGGAGCAACATTACTACAGCGGGCAGACACACCGCCACATATGCTATTACCAGTAGCTTTTGCCAGTAGAAAGTTAAATACAGCTGAAAGAAATTATTCTACCGTTGAACGTGAATGCCTCGCTTTGGTCTGGTCGATCAACAAATTCGCCCCTTTTCTTTACGGGAAACACTTCATTGTGGAAAGTGATCACCAGCCTTTGATGTTTTTAGCAGTGTCTAAAAAATTAAATTCACGACTTTTAAGGTGGAGTTTACTGTTATCTCCATATTCGTTCAATGTGAGATACATACCAGGACGGGACAATCTTGGACCCGATTTTTTAAGTCGTCATCCTATCAAAGGAGATATAGAAAAACAGAAAAGTAAGGAGAAACTGCAGCATGAGTTACCAGAAAGTTAACTGTGCAAGCACTGTTTTAAAGAAGAGGGCTGTGTAGCGAAGTTTGGTTCCTCTTGCTTCGTTGTGGAAAAAAAAATGTGTAGCGCGACTCCCACACACACACACCAGCGCAAGGTCAGTGCGGCGGTCTTTCTTTGAAGTTTGTAGTAGACGGGAAATGTGACTTACGGTTAAAAGCCATACAGTATTACCGAAGAATGACGAAATAGCTAATAAGAATGAATGGCGGACTTTCAAAGTTTGCATTTACTGGACATTAAATTATTAACTACCGGAGAACGCCCGGTTGGAATAATATGAAATAAAAATAATTCAACAAAGGAGATAGACTAGGAATTATATCCAAAAGGATATTATTCAAATATAAATAGTTTTAAAGATAATTAATATTTTTCACCTTCATCACATCGGCTAAAAGTTAGCTAATAATCTTTAAAAAATTATTACACTAACAAGCCTCAACGGATTTGTATAAAACTTATATGGAATGAAAGCCTCATATGGGGAAAAGGGAATGATGCATAGGAAGGACGGAAGAATATAAGTGTGTAGTGAACAGAAGAGAAAAACAAGTACAGGAAAAACACAGATTGCTTCAAATCGCCTCAAATCAGGAGATGAAACTAAAATCTTTTGGGGAATTTAGAGGTGCTTTCTCGTACGGGTGAGAGACTGAAATATAAGGACAGAGGGGCGCGTTGAAAATCATACACACAAAATCCAGAAGCCAGATTGAGAAACTGGAAGACAGTATCTGCAAGAAAAGTTATTTTTTCACGCTGTATGCAGGGCAGATTAACTTCAACCAAAATAATCTCACCGTGAGCTTATAGATCCTAAGAGGGTATGTAAGTTTATTAAAGATATATGTATGAATAATATCATTTTATTTCAGATTTTATTTCTGATTGATTGTATCAGATATAATACAAAAGAGAATGACGCTAACCAGAGATAACCTTCACCAGCATTGTCAGGAAGCATAACCATTAATTGGTTAGCCACATATATCATGGCTAGTTCTTGCCTGGAAGCTTACGACATACCAGCAAGTACATAAGTGACTTGACATCCATAAGTGGAAGGCAAAGGTTATATCGTACCCATGTATCATAACCTATGATTTATTCATGTAATTTGTTAATTCTGCACAGTATACATTATCTTATCATGCTATCTCTGTAACATACTACCATGATTCATTCATTTATATACAAACACTGAAGACATGGTCGCATCATGAACAGCAGTTGGTGGTGAGATTGTTGGAACAAAATGGCCACCTATTACCTTTTGTTCCAGTTTTTTTAATGATCAATGTTTATGATCATTCCTGATCGAGAAACTAAAGACTTGTAGAAGTTGATCCAGCTCACTGAAGCCTAGAGGTCAACCAATCTTCAACACCTTAGTCCCCCGTAGTTATAGGGCAGGCTGAAGGAAAGTCTTCCGTACTCCAGTGTGTCGGAGGAACCTCGAGCAGACGTGGCTAAAGTTGAGTTTCTTTGTATCCATCCAACAAATCCTGTGAGCAGTTTCTAAAACGACTGTTTAATGATGACAACTAGATGGCAAGAGATAATGTGACAATCCTTTTGTTGTAAATTCAGTGGAAGATAAATCCAAGACTTTTTCTATTAGTTATTTTAATTTGTAACTGTAAATAATCATACATTTTACCATCTTCCAACACCCATTTATCATTACAAGAATATATAGATGTACATAATAAATTGGATAATTGTACTCATTTGACTTGTTAAATTTTTAACTGTTAAATTTTGAGTTACCTTTTCAAATTTAATTATATTATCACATAGGGTTACGATAGCGAAAAAAGCAACTTATACTTCTGAAGCCTAAATCTATTGTCCAGCTCAGAGTATTCACAGCTGTAACTCACTTGTGATACCAGTGTACTTCTCGGGCACTGGAACTTCATACTTTCTGGAGAGAGATTCTACTTCTGCTTTACCACTATTATCATAATAGGAAAACCTTCGCTACAATACCGTTGGAGAGCGGGCTTAAGGTCGCGTCTGTAAGTTTTTACCGAGACCAGCCTTTACTACACGTGCGAAAATACTTTGGTGAATCATATCTAAAGTTTCCAACCAACACCGGCATTACGTTGTTTCGCACGGAGTTTGAACATTTGTTGGCTTTACAGGGCGACATCCTCTCCGAATTTGACCGACTACAGGGACCAAACACGGATACCTGTCCGACTACTTTTACCAGTAACACGTTTGACCTTTACGTCAACTCCAGTTGTTATCAACCAATATCCCCAGAACAGAGTTGGTGTCCTAACACCAACCCTTGTAACCCTACAGCAACCACAGACAAGCACCCGGACGATGTCCTTAATCTACCAAAGTAGAAGCAGAGACCTACAAAGCGGCTGAGACTAGCGCTTTAGCTTGATATTTCGTCTTCTTTTAAAAGACAGATAATTAAATATATTAACTACAATTAAGAAATCTTTGTTATCTATGCTGTATAAATATTGTATGTATAACTATCGTATTTATATTGTCTATCTGTACTAATATATGTATATAAATATATGTTGTATAAAAAGACAACACAACACAATGCCGAATCAAACACAACACAAACACACAAAAATCCACACCCACCAGTTACAACCATGCGTCATCACCTTCACCAGCCAAAAACAGATACACTCTCCGTTAACAACCCCACCGACCATGCTCATTGACCAGCTTCCGCTATAAAATTTATTGATTTTGTATATTTTAGTCTTTATCTCAAGCTTGCAGGCTTTTATCGATTTTTATGTCCATTGTCTACCTGCATATATATATATATATATATATATATATATATATATATATATATATATATATATATATATATATATATATATATATATATATATATATATATATATATATATATATATATATATATATAATAAGCAAACACACCAACACACTACCACCACAATACAACAAATACCCTGCTCATTAGGCATCTTTCTCTATAAAACTCACACATAAGCGAATTTATCGATTTATTATATTTTCCTCTTTATCTCAAGATTGAAGTTTTTTTTATCGATTTATGTATGTTGTCTACCTGTTTGTAAAATATATATAACTGTTGTAAAATATGTGTTGTAACAAACGCTGTATGAATAAACAACACAATACCAACACACAATACAACAACACAATTAAAATACCTACACAAATAAAAATGGTATAGTCAAGTCTCTAACACTTCACTCCCACCTCTCGGTGCTGGTCTTAGTATAGTCAAGTCTCTAACACTTCACTCGCACCTCTCGTAAGTCTCTAACACTTCACTCCCACCTCTCGATGCTGGCCCTATTATAGTCAAGTCTCTAACACTTCACTCCCACCTCTAGATGCTGGTCCCATAGTAAAGGCAAGTCTCTAACACTTCACTCCCACCTCTAATTGGTAGACCTAGTATTCTCAAGTCTCTAACACTTCACTCCCACATATAGATGCTGGCCCTAGTAAAGGCAAGTCTCTAACACTTCACTCCCACTTCTAGCTGGTAGACCTAGTACAGACTAGTCTCTAACACTTTACTCCCACCTATCGGTGCTGGTCCTGGTATAGTCAAGTCTCTAACACTTCACTCCCATCTCTAGATGCTGGACCTGCTATAGTGACGTCTCTAACACGTTACTCCCACCTCTCGATGCTGGACCTGGTATAGACAAGTCTCCAACACTTCACTCCAACCTCTTCATGCTAGCCCTAGTATAGGCAAGTCTCTAGCACCTCACTCCCACCTCTCGATGCTAGACCTAGTATAGTCAAGTCTCTAACACTTCACTCCGACCACTAGATACTGGCCCTAGTGAAGGCAAGTCTCTAACCCTTCACTCCCACCTCTAGCTGGTAGACTTAATATTCTCAAGTCTCTAACACTTCACTCCCACATATAGATACTGGCCCTAGTAAAGGCAAGTCTCTAACACTTCACTACCACCTCTAGCTGGTAGACCTTGTATACCCAAGTCTCTAACACTTCACTCCTACCTCTTGGTGCTGGCTCTAGTACAGACAAGTCTCTAACACTTCACTCCCACCTCTATTTCTTTTATATGAATATGTATATATGTATTAACTGTTGCATAAGTATTGTCTACCTGTTTTGTAAAGTACGTATAAATATATTGTCTGCCTGTTAGTACGTATAACTATAGTAAAATTAATATTGTAACACATGTTGTAACACACAACCAACTACACAATGTTATATGAACAAACACACAACAACAACATGCCTGCCATTATTGAACTAATATATATTCCTATATAAAAAGGCATGTGCCACCACAATGCGCCACCACAATACGGAGTTGATTGCTATATAAAAAGTCACGCGCCACCACAACTGATCGGCGTATTTCCTTATATAAAAGTCACGCGCCATCACAACGCGCCACCACAATAATAACCGTTTTGCACATTACATACTACTCGTACGTACAGTTAACTGTATAGCTACGATCAGGTAAATCGCATAAAACAAATTACAGAAATGAATTATGGTGTGGTCTGCCTACTGTGCCCGCGTCAGTTGAATGAGGCACTAGTAGTTATATTGATTGTTATTTAGTCAGAGTTAATCCTTCAAATGTCGTTGTGGTTCAAGTGCTAACTGGCCTTCCGCCAGAGATGGTTATACTTGACCTTTTGTTATTTTTTTCAACCCAGGAATGTTCTTCCCTTTAAGTTTGGTGATAAGCAAAACCATTTTCAGCACAACAACGTATATCCACAAGAAATTATTGTAAAGTTCCACAAACAGCTATATAGAAAATTTAATTAGAGTTTATTGGTGTAATTAGACAAACAATGTAAATTTCACAAAATGATGGTTGTTTATCCAAAATGAAAAATATGTAATCCAAACGAATATTATATGTACATCCAAATAGAAAATACTGATTTGTCTACTCAAAAAAAAAAAAAACTTGTTTTGGTATCCTCAAAGACGAAGTTCACCTAACGCTATCTGTAAAAATCCTCTAGTCTAAAATCATGGAGTCTTTTGAATCATAAATCCTGAAATCGCTGCCTATCGCCTACAACTCTTCTATTTATACTATTTCTTCTTTTTTCCCGCCTTTTTTCACACGACCCGTCCTTTTTTCACACGGTACAATAATCAACATTTGCACTCCTCTCCTCAGCTTTTCGACCTTTTTGCACAAGACATTCTTTTATTTCGACTTTTTTTTCACATGTGTGATCTTTTCCAACTTAAAAATAGAATAAACAAAATCCAGATCACACAAACATTAATTTCCCACTTTCGCGCTTATAAAACCCATTCATTATTATCTGGGACTGACCTACGTTTGCCCTGTCAGAGCAGTGACTGCCAACTGAACTTTGAATGAATACTGCGTTTTGTGTAAAAACGTCTTATTTGCTTTTAAGGTCGGTCATTCTTACATGTAGCATATTATAGCACATATAAATGCTTTGCGTGGAAGTAGGAGGTTAATGCTAGCGTGAAAGGCCAAGCGGTCACATACGCCCCTGGCCACACAAATGTATCCCAGAGGAAGACATTTGCGTACTATCAACTAAGTACCTTATGCTAGTGACTGTTATAAACGACTAAATTATTGGTAGAGTCTCTTAGAGAGAAAAGGGGGGGAATGTTCGTAAAACGAGGGATCACAGTATATTTATAATGCGTAAAACGGGGGATACATAAAATTTGTTAATACACTTCGCCATTGAACAGTATTGATGTACACTACTTCTTAACAATATCAATATGAACAACACTGTGCGTTAGTCATCACCATAATGATAACATACTTAATGATAACATTTTAAAAAAAATAACCGCATACGATTTCCATGGGTTGTGCAAACAACACAAATAAAAACAAAACAAAAAAATATTTTGGCAATATTTAACAGAATTGACTAATATTCATTAATTATTTAACAATCTTAAGTGTAGTAGCTGACATCAGCCTAACAGCATAGAACTAATGGTCAAACATCAGACTGTGGGACGCAAAAAAAATGTAATATGCGAGCTCGTATATATATATATATATATATATATATATATATATATATATATATATATATATATATATATATATATATATATATATATATAATGACATGGGAATGTACATACATGCAATGTTAATCTATAAATTAAAAAAAAAAATATGAACTGGAGCTGTACGCTCTCGTAACTGTCAATATAGAACGAGTTAAATATAATACAATCAAATGATACAGGCGACCCCAATCCTGCCATTGCGGTCAGTGATTTACCAGGATGTATATGGGTCTTAAACACCAAAAATCTGGACATGTTTGGTGAACTGTCTATGTGTTCGTCGCACAATATAAATGTAGCATTATTAATCTGGTTACATGGAGTTACAAAGTATGTATTAAAAAGTGTCTCTAATCTCCAACTTATGTAATGGTCGTTACTATGAGGGAGGACAACTATACCGATACAAATAATTATCGGGTGTTGGAGTATGAACTATCTCAGTAACCATGAACCAAGTACCAAACTGTTTATAGGTTTGTCATCAAATATAAAATCTGCATACAAATGCAAGTTCATAATAATGGACAACAATTTGTCAAGAAAATATACTGTAGCGTTCCACTTATAACGTGACAAATGGTCAGAAAAATACAGGTACATCAATATGTGATGTTTTTTTCTCAATACAAGGTATAATGGGCAACAATTTGTCAAGAAAACATACTGTAGCGTTCCGCTAACAACGGGACTAATGGTCAGGAAAATACAGGTACATCAATATGTGATGTTTATTTCTCAATACAATGTATAATCGACAACAATTTGTCAAGAAAATATACTGTAGCGTTCCGCTAACAACGTGGCAAACGGTAAGAAAAATACAGGTATATCTATATGTGATGTTTATTTCTCAATTTAAGGTTTATCAACATGTGAACATATGCGTTATCATGTTAGCGATTTCGCATGAAATCGTCATGGTTTGCATTTAACAATGTAGTATTTCGCCAATCTGCGAACTGTGTTGATTGGCATATAAGTTTTACCCAACTTGCAAAATACTTGTATATCACCAAGTCAAATTTTAGGTGAAAATATATATGTCTCAGTTATTTAGTGGAGTGGGGTGTATATTGGGATAAATGACGGAGTAGGGTTTATCACCGTGGGAGGGGAACGAATGTCAGTCATGGGAATGTACTCGGGGGTCTTAGGGGCGTTAGCTGTGTCAGTGGGGGTAACAATGTCCTCATTATCTTTTACCGATGTCCGCTGTGGACATTTCATCTTCTTGTACATATGGTAGTTTTACACAAAACAGCTTAAAATTTAAAACACCAATTATGCTAGGCAAAATCAATAGTACTGACACTCTAGTGTGTCGGGTCATGACCTTTGGTGGATTCAGGATTGCGAGAAGGGGTGTTTCCCAGACTACGAAGAAGTATTTATAGAATTTGAAAGACACGTTAACATAGGTAAATTCCTGCTGAATATTGGGGCCTGCTCGGAACGGAGCGTCGATTTAGAAACGCTTTGTCTGTAATGGAGCATGTCGGAGAAGGTGACAGGAGATGAAAAGGCGTTTGGATGTATAGAGAAGAATAAATTTGACGTCTGATTCGTCGTATATCTGTGAGAAAGGGTCGTCGGCTTGAATAATGTGAGAAGCCATATACGATCATTCAGGTTGTTTATTACGAAAATTAGTAATATCGGGAATCTATCTATCTATCTATCTATCTATCTATCTATCTATCTATCTATCTATCTATCTATCTATCTATCTATCTATCTATCTATCTATCTATCTATCTATCTATCTATCTATCTATCTATCTATCTATCTATCTATCTATCTATCTATCTATCTATCTATCTATCTATCTATCTATCTATGTCTGTCTGTTTGTCTGTCTTCCTGCCTGCCTGCCTGTCCGTCCGCCTATCTGCCTGCGTACCTGCCTGTCTGTCTTATCTGTCTGTATGCCTCCCTACATGCTTGTCTGTATGTCTGCCACTTACCTACCTATCTAATGACCTACCTACATGTCTGTCTATCCATTCATGGGGCCATCCATTCTTCTGTCAGTCCGTCTACCCGTCCGTCCACCCATCCATCCATCCATGCCCCCATTCATTCATCCATCCACCCACCCGCCACCTGCCTGTCTGTCTGTTTTTCTATCTGTCTACCTGCCTGTAATTTGACATTACTCCGGCATTACGGTTGAGCGAAAGACTGAGCCGCCTAGGGAAATAAGACCAGATGTGAAAGTATCTTCAAATCCCATGTCACTTTCTACATGAAAGCGTCAGCATCTATTAGCCGGATGCCACCTGCTGAATACAAAATCCCTGGGAGATTTCCTCTCATTCCTTTTTAAACATTTCATTTTCGCTGTTGGCATTCCTTCAGCTGTTCGTCTTCTTCATTTACTTCTTCTTATTCTTATGTAGCACTTTCTTCATCAGTATTATCATTGTCAGTATACTGTGCACATTTATCACGAACACTTTCGCCATTATCATCGCTCACTTTTACTTGTTTAATATTTAATATTAGCTGTTAGTACCCGGCGTTGCCCGGATTTCTAGTAACGGTTAGATAAGTTATAATTAATATATTTAACTACGTCGTGACATCTCTTACTAATTTAACTTTCTTAGACTTAGGATTGATTTTTCTAATAGATTTTCTTTTCTTTTGTGGCATGTTAGAGCTATTTTTTTTAAATCACACCATAGCAGGCTAAGGAAATGCTCTTAAATGTTATCACGTAGTTTTAAAAAATAATTGCACCGAAAAAAATAGACTATCGATTGAGTTTGGTTTTTACAGATGTTGATACAGTGGTTTTACAATTTTAATTCGTTCGACGACGTATTACAAAGTAAGTCGCTTTTCATGCTGTTGAGGGCTTTCCACAGCCCTGGATTCGGCCACTTTAATTCGGTTTTTATTAAGCCGAGTTTCAGACTCTTGGAGAGTCTCAGTTTCTCTTACTAATTTAACTTTCTTACACTTAGGATTGATTTTTCTAAAACATTTTCTTTTCTTCTGTGGCATGTTAGAGCTATTTCTCTTTTTAAATCACACTGTGGCAGGCTAAGGAAATGTTCTTAAATTTCACCACGTAGTTTTAAAATCATATAAGGAAATTTAAAGAGAACATACAAACATACATATAAATGGGTACTCACGTTCAACAATGGAAATAGAAAATGTCAAATGAAACAAATGAATCAAATTTGACTCAGTAGCAGCATCAGGCGTTGATAGCCGGAAGTTATTTAAACAACCAGACTAAAGTCAGACATTTTCTAAATTTTAGTACTAAGCGGGGACATACATTTATAAAAAAAATTCTGAAGTGCCGACATACCATAAGTGAAAGACAATGAATGCATAAATCTGCGTTTTCAATCAAAGTAAATATACATTCACATGAATTGAATACATATTTTACAAAAAGCTACCTGCTTATTTTTTTTTCTTTTACCGAAGCAGTTTAAACCAAATTATGTTACCTGGCAACATGCGACAAAATTACTTCTATTTAAACGGGCCTTCAACGATTATAAGTATTTAATAATTTTGTTTTCTGCAACAACTAAAGTTTTTACTACAAAATTACATAAAATAATTGCACCGAAAAAATGAGACTATCGAGTGAGTTTGGTTTTTACATATGTTGATACAGTTGTTTTACAATTTAAATTCGTTCGACGACGTATTAAAAAACATTCTAAAGTACCGACATACCATAAGTGAAAGTGAATGAATGCATAAATTTGCTTTTGCAATCAAAATAAACATACATTCACATTTAATTGAATACATATTTGGGTAATCCCGCAATGACAGTCGCCGTATATTCCGCAGTGAATATGTGTTTTTATGGTTAACCCTAACCCTATTCCTAACTCTAAATAGTGTGAAAATACACATATTCACTGCGGAATATTCGGAGACTGTCATTGCGAGATTACCCATATTTGGCAAAAAGCCACCAGCTTATTTTTTTTTTTTTTAACCAAAGCGGTTGACACCAAATAATGTTACCTGGCAACATACGACAAAATTACTTCAATTTAAACGGTCCATCACCGATTAAAACTATTTAATAATTTTGTTTTCTCCAACAACTAAAGTTTTTACTATAAAATTACATACAAATAATTGCACCGTCAAAAAGAGACTATCGAGTGAGTTTGGTTTTACATATGTTGATACAGTTGTTTTACAATTTAAATTCGTTTGACGACGTATTTTTAAAATGTTTTAAAAAATAATACTTCAAATAGATTTTCATTAAGATTAAACAAGCCCAATGGATGTTGATTCTCAAAGAATTTTTTTTTTTTAATGTAAAACTTTTGCCTTGTTTTGGTGAGGCGCGTCCCGTTCAACCTAGTCGGTTATATTAGAGCGCTTGTCCAAATATAAAAGACCCTTAGGTCCGGGGATATTTACAGAACATTCATTGGTTTAATATATGCATCGATACAGCTCCGGTGCAATTTGAAACCGCGTGGCAAAATCAGTGCCATTAAAATTACGTAGTTAAAATTTTTTAAAGTGCTACATGCAACTGGATTTTTTGTTCTATTTCCAATTAAATTAAAAGTGTGTAATTAAACATTTTTAATTATCTTATAAAATATGAAAACGTGTGGTTATTAATTACAAACATAAAATAATAGTTTTAACATTTGTGTTACGTCCCTTGATATCTCTCGAAATCTATTTATTTGATTATGGCCCCTGAGAATTAAATGGCTTGTTTACATGTTATACGAAAATTTTAAATTAAATCTTTGTCAAAATTACAATATTAAATTATGAAATAACTACATGGCGTTACTCGGCAGTAATTAAAGAGACTCTGCCAAAATTCATTAAGAAATAATAAGGCATGCGGATTTGTATTAAGAACAAACAATCAAACAACTCCACACTGCCTTTTATTTATATAGATTATCATCGCTTCTATTCCTCGTTTTTTTTTTCTTTCATCAACAGAAGAAGTTAATGTTTAGTATTTAGTAGATACTCCAGAGCGTACGATTGACAGAGTGGTTATAGGGCTGATCTCTTGAGGCAAAGGTGCCAGACTCGATTCACGGTATCGACTTCAGTCTACCCAGCTGTAAATGGGTACCTGACTTTGCACTTGAGTTAGGGAAGGAAAGGCAGCGAGGAAGGGAATGGATCACCCCTATCTCACGATGCTGGACCTAGTAGAGGGAAGTCTTCAACACTTCACGCTCCTACGGCAGTATCTGCTATAGAATTACCTTTATCATTTTTTCGATAGTCCAGGTTGAATTAGTTCTGTACACACAGAATGATGCTTACTACCAGCTCAACAGAAGAGAACAAGTGGTAATCTTCAAACTCCACACTGGCCACAACAGACTGAGATACCATCTATTCAACAAGCAAAATATAGGAACTACCGATCAGTGTAGCTGTGGCAACTGATAAAATGACTGCTGAACATCTGCTTCAAAGTAGCCCCTTATATGCGGTATAGATAAAGCGCATATGGCCGACGGCAGCTCCTTTCGTGGAAAGGCTTTATGGGGATTCAAATAGCCTCAAACTGACTACTGCTTTCTTCGAGAACATTCAAGGGGACGTCTGAAGTGAACGTCTGAAGTGAACGTCTGAGAGTGGACGTCTGAGAGTGGACGTCTGATAGTGTACGAATAAGAAGAAGAAAAAGAACTAGTTCTGCCCTAAGCAAAGTTTAGGTTTATGCAACCGCGAAAGAGATTTACTTTTTTTTTCATACGATGGTTTGGTTTTGGTTTGGTTTTAACGACTATCTTTATTGCAAACGGACAACTCCATCAGTGCTCCGATCTCTTCCCTTAGATCACACAAGGAGGATCTCAGCACATTGCACGAACTCCGTAGCATCAGCGAGAATCCTAATATGTGTATAAAGGAATTACAGATTCTATAAATGTATTTGGTGGGTAGGTTTCTAATTTTTAAATTTGGCCACGTCAGCGGTCGTATGGCCTATTTTTTACGATTTCCGACTGCCGAGATATGTTTAACAACTTCCACACTGACCTCTTATTTTTTTCTCACTTATCCGAGACGGCTAGGCATCCGATCTCACAACCCAGGAGATCTGACAACCCAGGAGATCTGACAACCCAGGAGATCTGATAAACCAGGAGATCTGACAACCCAGGAGATCTCACAACCCAGGAGATCTCACAACCCAGGAGATCTCACAACCCAGGAGATCTGACAAACCAGGAGATCTGACAACCCAGGAGATCTCACAACCCAGGAGATCTCACAACCCAGGAGTTCTCACAACCCAGGAGATCTGACAACCCAGGAGTTCTCACAACCCAGGAGATCTCACAACCCAGGAGATCTCACAACCCAGGAGATCTCACAATCCAGGAGATCTCACAACCCAGGAGATCTCACAACCCAGGAGATCAGGCAGGAGTATGACAATGATTAAGAACAACCGGTTCTGAAAATTTCCATCCATTTTATTCCTTGTGTTTGGAGCGAACCGGGTACCTTTAGAATTCGAGGCGGGCGCCATACCTCTTAGCCACTCGTGTGGCCAGCTGGCCAACATAGGCGTTCTAGACGTCACGTGATCGTATAGTATTTTAGGCTCTTCTTTCCCTGTCAACCTTTCCACCCTTTGCTTAACTTGGACAACAATACTGGACGTAGAAAACTCACTTCTAAGACCGGCGCGTTTTAACTCTTTGACTCCGCAATTATTTTCCACCCTGTGCCGTAATTTTAATTCCTGATAATCTAAAAACAGCGCTCAGAAAGTTGTTTTGGCACGGGTGTTAAATCTGACCAACGCTCTGAGCGTTGTTCCGGAGTCAAGGAGTTAAGACTTTAATCTCCGTCTTTTTCAAATGAACGTATTGACAGAGATCAATTGCATACAAGGTATCGTGTCTTTCATCCGTCCATACTCACAGGTCGTGACTAGACTTCTTTATGTTCGTTCTACTTGTATCAAAATTAATTCTCATGTAGGTGACTGATTATTCGTTCTGTGAAAAAAAAACCGGGCTACCGCCGGGCGATATACTTTGTCAGTCGAAATTATTCTCGTTGTAAGATAATGTTCTTCGTCTATCTGCTACACGTGCTACCAAGTTTTTAAACCAAGAAATTATCATGTACTGTCTTTATCTTCACGAAATTCGGGTACTCTACTTTTGTCGTTTTTAGGAAGTAAAAGTGCTCGTACGCATCCTTATATAGGGGACCCTACGTCACTATATCATGTGACCTGTATAACTCTGATCGCTACGGTATCTACTTAATACCTTGGTCATTTCCATTAGACCGTCTTTTAACTTATTGCGTTCTCGTCACTATATATCACTAGTGTCTCAATTCAGCGGTGTCACTTCCACCCCCCATATGATGTTTTAGAACAATCAGTTATCTCATATTAAGAGGCTGCTCCGTGTGTAAGCAAGTAGGTAAGTAGGATACTGTTATACTAAGGCTGGTGAGCTCGTCGCTCTCTCGCAGCCTATGCCAAGTTGAATTTGCATGTATCCTGTAGCTGTTGAGTGGGGCTGTATAGACAGACTGTTTGTGATTGTTGGGGAGCCCGGCAGTAAAGTTCTTCTTTCTGAGGAATCCTGGTCATGTGAGCAGCACACGCACAACTGTCTCATATGTATGTATACATTTGAGTCAACTAGGCTTATGAGGGGTGTACTTTTGCTCAACCCATAGAAATGGAATCCAGAAAATCTACATTTTGTCTATGACCTGGCTATTATGTCCCATAACCGTAATCATTTGCAAGGCAAAATAAATATACTTGGTTATATATCACAGCAAGTGGGTCTGAAAATACACAGGGAGAAAACAAAGGTGATATATCTTGGCAGCAATATAGACAAAGTTGAATGGAACAGACAGTGATATCAAAATAAGAATACAAAAGGCTAGAAGAGCCTTCATTGCATTGCAAAACGTATGGACATAAAAAGAAACCAGGTCTAACACAAAAATCAGAATTTTTCAATTCAAATGTCAAGTCAGTCCTATTATGTGGCCCACAAACATGGAGAACAGCACAAACAACAACCAATCGGCTACATACTTTCATAAATGGATCTTGCGTAGAAACGAAGAATTGAAGTGGTATGACAAGATCACTAATGTGGAACTGATGACAAGATCGTTAATGTGGAACTGATGACAAGATCGTTAATGTGGAACTGATGACAAGATCACTAATGTGGAACTGATGACAAGTTCACTAATGTGGAACTGATGACAAGATCGTTAATGTGGAACTGATGACAAGATCGTTAATGTGGAACTGATGACAAGATCGTTAATGTGGAACTGATGACAAGAACTAGACAAGCGTCAGTGGAATAAGAAGTGAGAAGAACATTGAGAAAACCTGTTGATAGCATTACCAGACAGACCTTGTTCTGGAATCCCTAGGCTAAGAGAGGTAGAGGAATATCAAAGAACACATGGAAAAGAGACCTGGAGACAGGCATGAAGGGGCGAAGAAGGCATGGAAAAACCTTGAGCTGATAGCGCGGAACAGGAAGACTTGGCATAAGTTTGGTGAAGGCATATGGGAATTGGGTAGTTGTAAAGTAACAGAAGAAGAAGAAGTAGAAGAAGAAGAGGGGTTTAATTTGTTTAAGTGCTTGTTCAGTCTGGTTTATTTTGTTCTAGATGGAAGACTTTGTTTAGCTCCATGCATTTCAAATAGGACATATCAAGTTGTTGTGGCTTCAGGTGTGAGGAAACCTGTTTGATGGGTAAGCAAGTATAAGAGCGGAGATCGATGAGTGAGGGAAATATTGAAGCGGAGATTGATGTTGAGAGTAAATATTGAAGTAGAGATTGATTGTTGAGCACGTATTGAAGCAAAGATTGAAACAAGTAAAGGAGCAGGAATTTATAAGTGAGCATGTATTAAAACAGAGATTGATGGTTGAATACGTATCTGGACAGAGATAGATGGTTGAGTAAGTTTAGGAGCAGAGGCAGATGGTTGATAAAGTATTGAATCACAAATTGATGGATGAGCACGTATTGAAGCAGAAATTGATGGGTGCGCAAGTATTTAAACCAGAGATTTATGGTTGAGTAAGTATAGGAGCAGAGATTGATGGTTGAGAAAGTATTGAAGTAGAGATTGATGAGTGAACAAGTATTGAAGTAGAGATTGATGAGAGAGCAATTATTGTAGCAGAGATTGATGAGAGAGCAATTATTGAAGTAGAGATTGATGAGAGAGCAATTATTGATGTAGAGATTGATGAGAGAACAAGGATTGAAGTAGAGATTGATGATAGAGCAAGCATTGAAGTAGGGATTGATGGGTGAGCAGATATTGAAACAGAGATTGACGAGAGAACAAGTAGTGAAGTAGAGATTGATGGGTGAGCAGATATTGAAGTAGAGTTTGATGGGTGAGCAGGTATTGAAGTAGAGATTGATGAGTGAGCAAGTATTGAAACAGAGATTGATGGGTGAGTATGTATTGAAGATGAGATTGATTTGTGTGCAAGTATAGGAGCAGAGATTGATAGTTGAGTAAGTATCCTAGCAGAGGTTGCTCTGTGAGCGCGTATCGGAGAAGTGATTGATGAGTTAGCACGTACTGGAGCAGAGATTAATGGGTTTAAGCTAATCTTAGACGATTACTTGAATGTAACTAATTGATATCACATGCGTACAGCGCGACTGTAGCAAAGTTTGATTTGCTGGGGAGGTTATGATGGTATCCTAAAAGAATGAAATCGGTGTCTGCAATAACCGTGTGAGGTCAAGTACATGTAGGCCCCTGACTCTATAAATGATGATGATGAATTATGTGCAGGGAACCTAACGCTACCTCCCTAGATCTCACACGGTCACTATTTTGGCTCTAGTGTCTGGTGTATGATGTACCTAGTGTCTAGGGGAGAAATGAAATGATGGTACACACCACAAAAACACTTTAATTTTCTATGAGGAAGTGAATAAAACCAGGGGTTAAGTTTTTCTTTACAATGAATATTTTTTCTGTACAATTTAATCTGCCTGTCCAGCCATATATGTTGGACAGGTCTTTGAAAATAAGGACAAGATAGTTTACAGAAAAGATCAACTAAAATATCTGGACTCTTTGTCCACTAACTATAAAGTCAATATATATCTTTCCTGTTGGAATGTTCACAGCTTACACTTTATTCATCTAAGAGGGAGAGTCACTGTGTATGAGGGGCTGTAGTTTCATCATACCCCATAAACTTCCTGAGTATGATTTGAAATACCAGTGTTTATTAAACGAAAGTGTCAGATATACCCAGATGCTTAACACATCACCTGGGATTCCTTGAAGAATGATAATACAGTATGAAGTTGCAGAAAATCTCGATCTCTCAAAATGCCCAAGCTCCTCCCGTTATCTTTTGGCAGTATAAATGAAGGGTCGGAGACTTGATGGCTTTAGTCTAACTCAACAGGTTTCCTGTTACCAGCTGGCAACAGGAAATAAAACCTCTGCAACAAAAGGACACCCTGGCTTTTTATATCTGATCACTTATTATATTTATTATTTTCCTACTGTGCTATGGGGTCAGCCTCGCGTGCATTACAGGTGCACTCGCCCCTAATTTTACATGACTCCCACCTTGCTGTGACCACACCTCAGGTCCCTATGGCAGATACGACATTGTACGTTTACATAGTTTTCCTCAATAAAATAATGTGGAGTAACCACATTTCCTTTGGTATGATTTTCTCTTCTTTTCTTTTTTAAAAATAAATGCTTCAGGCATGTTAAACAGTGTTCATGGAACACAGAGGCTTACTAACATATTCTAATGCAATAATATGAAAACACAATCATGACAACATACATCAGTTAGATACAGTTCAATGTGAGGACTCAACAATGTCTGCTCCCGGCACGTCCTTCACTTTTCCCAATAGCAGTATCTAACTTTGGCAGTGGGATTAAACATATTAAATTCATAAAGCATTCTTACCACAAATTTCAAGAAATATAAACAAATGACGCTGACTTGCAAAGAAGTGGCCTCAGTTTCTTCTGCACTGTCCAGACTGTGAATATTTCTTTTTTTAATTTTAAAATTAACACAGCTGATCTCAGCGTATTTGAATGAAAAGTTTTGTTCAACTGGCAATGAATAGTGAAAGCCTTTTGCTAATATTTATTAGCACTGGCCAATCGAAAGCTTGCGACTACCAGAATTCAAATGTAGTTTTTGAAAAACAAAAATAATTCCAAACAAACTCTGCGTCTGGTAGTCGATTGGCCAGTCTGCTTTAGTTATGCCAATACAAAAAGATGTTAGTTTTTGGTAACAATTTTCCTACCGCTCCCCTTTCCCTCCTATACTCTTGTTACCCAAGGGAGTTTGAATGTACCCCAATGCCTCTTTTCTAAGCTGCCGTCCCCACTAACGTTATTAAAAAAAAGCAGGAACAACAGTCTGTCTGGTCGCGCGTCCGTAGACATTTAGTATTTTCTCAATAACTTGGCTAATACGGGTACTACCATATTATTTAAAACACATTCTTGCTCAGTGGACTCTAAGCTATACTACCATATGATTTTTATGGTCAGTTTCATTATGGTTTAGATTTTGAATTTTGTCACCGGCAATCGTCAAATAAAACTTCTACACAAGACGGCCATTCCCCCCCCCCCCCTTTTTTTTATCTCTCGCTAGCATGTATTTTCAAATAACTACTTGTCTTAGTGACGTCAGTAATACTACCGCGAGGAGGAAATAAAATTGTCTGCGTGTTTGCCTCTGTTGGCTTTGCCGCAGCGTGTATATATGCATGGCATAATGTGTCAAGCGAAGCGGGGTTTTGAGCGGCGGGTATTTGAAAAGGCGTTAAATATTTGTATTGTCTCGTGTTACACTACCAAAAAATGTAAGGATTATTACTTATTACCAGCGTTAAAGTCAAAATATTACGTTAATTCAGACAGTAGTTTGGCGGCACACTTCCGCAAAATCGTTAATGTCTTGCCACTGTCTCTACCAGATCGGGCAAAATGTTAAAAATGTACGTCACAAGGAAAGAGAGGAGGTTTAAACTGCGGGGTTGGTTCTAAACCTGTCCACGGCACAAAATTCAGCGCTTTGCTGGCGTGTGAGAGTATCACCGTCAGACGCAATAGGGCGGGTTTATTTATTATCATTTTATGACTAAAATTTTACTAAAATGAGCGATTATTCTCGCAGATTTTACTACAGCGACTAATCTAAGGTTGTGCATGAGACAGTCAACCTCATCATGTAAAAGAAATATCCACTGAAACAACGCTGCAAGAGCATATAACTGCTGTTTTGCAGACTTCCTGTGGGACTAGCTGCAGTGAAGGGTCAATGCTCCATAGGAAGCACACACAAAAATGGTGATGATGATTCATACCATGTCATGGATGTTTTTATTTTTTTTTTTTAAACACATCGCCTTCGTGTAGAAACAAAATAGTTCATGGCTCTATATAACCTAGGTTGGCATGTCATTCTATCAACATCATTAACACAGCCGTCTGGATGAATGATCCGTTAATAATCAGTTTGTTTCTCTTTAAAAAAAACACACACACATACACACAACTATTATACTTTTGTCTCTCAAATAATGCCAGGCCTAGCATCAAATTCTTGGTGTAATTGGCGTAATTTCTATTGCATAACTGAAATTTTTTTATTTTTTTTTAAACTTTATTAAAGGTCATGTTGCGCGACCATCGTATCTGACACAACGAGGGACTCTCTTAAATGAGGAATGTTTGTTTAAACAACACTATCCATTTTTATGAGTCATACAAATTTGGCACATAAACACACGTGATTGTCGGTTTTTCTTTCTGTTTAAAAAAAAAAAATTTGTTGTTGTTCAAGAACGCACTTCCATTGTTAGCGATTGCCGCCTTCCTTAATTGTGAAGATTTTTCTTTTTCTCTCCAAGTTTTCAGTTGTTGAACGCAGTTTCCCCACATCGTTGTTTTTTTAGCAATGTGCTGGCAGTGTTGAATTACCCAGTAATCTTAGTACAATGTTTTCAAAGGACCTGACAAGTGCGGCTTTGTCGTGTTAAAACACACTTTCAAATGGTAATTACTTTGAATAAAATTCTTCAATTCAAATGTCAAGTCTGTCCTATTGCATGGATCTGAAACATGACCCACAACCAAAGAGCTACAGACTTTCATAAATGGATGCTTGCGTAGAATAGAAGGATAGAAATTGTACAACGAGATCACTAATATAGAACTGATGATACAATCTAGACAAGTGTCATTGGAACAAGAGATGAGAAGACGACGATGGCGATGGATGGGGCACACACTGAGGAAACCTGTTGATAACATTACAAGGTAGTTCTTGTTCTGGAATTGCCGTTGAAAGAGAGATAGAGGGAGACAGAACACGCGGAGAAGAGAACTGGAGACATACATGAAAGGGGTGAAGATGACATGAAAAAACCTTAAGCGGATGGCACGTGACATGAGAACGTGGTAAGTTTGTTGAAGGAATCATTGGGGACCTGAAGTTTGATGATGATGAATCTATATTCGCAGTTAACTATTTCCCTGAATTTAAAATCCTTCTTTAATGGGGTTATTTCCACCTTATTTTACATTGTGTTCGTTGTTATTTAAAAATCGACTGCGTAATTTCCGGTTAGATTTTGGAAGAAAAAACAAACCGCCAAGTTTCAACTCTCTATAATTCGTGGAACATAGAAATTTTGAAATTCAAAGGTTTGTAACACAACAAATATCAGATACTTTTTTTATCTTAAAGAAAACTGGTTAAAATAGGAAATTTTATATAATAACAAAGCTAAAAATATGTATTAGGGTTGCAAGCCTTACAAGGAAGAAATAATTTTGAAAAAATTAAATTAGAGTGCAAATTATAGACATAAGGATATCTTCTTTTTTCGTGCACTTTCAGATGTCAGCTTGAATACAAGGTATATTAAAGAATGCAGTGATCAGCGTCAATTTGCTGATCTCTCCAAAGAGTACGTGCAAGAATGGCACTGGTACTACCAAGTGTGTTTTCTCTGTCCCACATATTTTTTGCACCTGATGTTCAGCAGTAATTTTATCGATGTCACAGTTACACTCAACATTAGTTACATCATATAACTTATTGATTAATGAGTATTTCAATCTGTTGTGGCATGTGCGGAGTCTAAAGATGTTTACTTACTCTGTTCTGCTGAGCTGGAAATACACATAATTTTTTGGTGGCCTGCATGCTCTGCTTCCCACTTCACCCTGTATCTGCTTTTGATAGAACTCTTTGTCTTTTTAAAGGTTATGCTTGAATCAGATTGAGGCTGCATTCCACTCTACTTTACCAATCTGTGAGCCTCTTCATTGCCGGGTATGGTTACAATGAAATGGGATCCATTGTATGACAGCTGTTTTGACTCGCTGACATAGTATATGGAATATTACTCTTAGGTCTTCCAGGTGTATGCAATATTCTGGCTCCTTAGCGTTGCAATTACTGACTTCACCAACATCTGGCGACCAACGCTTCCCAAGGTCTCGACGCACCATACGGCTCTTTCCACGTGGAAAGAACTTGAACTGATTACATATGACAGGAGGACTTGGCGTGTGTTTGGTAAATACCTATACGTTTGTTGGAGCTAAAAGGCATTGAAGAAGAATTGACCATACAACTCGTAAGGTAAAAAGTGTTCAGCCTTTTCGATTAACTTTTTTCAGAGAATTACCGTTTTCAACCAAACAGTTGGAACAGACGTTTTGGCAGATCTCCACTGCACTATGCGTAAGCGTTTACTGCGTTTGTCCGACTTTGTCAAGTATCGTAACAAACTTAAGAACTAGATACAGAAGTGAAAATGATGAGGAAAACATCGAAAGAACTTGAGCGCATGGTACGTGACAGGAAGACTTGGCATGTGTTTGTTGAAGGCCTATGCTCCCTGGGGAGCTAAAGGGTATTGATAACAAACTTAGGTAAAACAAAAAAAACTTCTACCTATATGTCGTTGTTTGACGCCAACTTCATTAATATGAAGCGTGTGTCAGCACAAATTCCGCATTTAAATTACCTCGTCCTGTCTTGTCATCTTTATGACAGCTGAATATCAACTGTCGCCTGCTAAATAGATTCAGGTCATATCCGTAGTTTATATTTTTTTAATGACAGATCTTCGCTTCCTCTATGAATAAGCTCCCGCTACACTACCAGACAAGACCATCTTTATTAATGACCTGAAAATTAAGCGTCAGATAAAAATTTAAATTGCTATCTGACAAGCTGTCTAATGTGCAAACGCGTAAAAAAAAAAAAACCTCAAAATCTCAAACTAATTCTAACCAAGACTTAATAAATCCGTTTTTGTATCAACATTTTAACCGGTTAAGAACAGACCAAGGACAAATAGGTTCGTTGACACAGTTCTAAAATGTCAAACTGAATTTGATCAAGGCTAAGATATTTTCTTAAGAAAAGGATAACACAATTTAAATGTTTAAAAATCTTTTGAATGTTTTGCCTCCAGACGTTCAACCTCAGGCCCACACGATAAAGGTCACGGTAGTCCTATTGCAGACACTGTCGTAGGGAAGGGAAGTTATAGACTTCACCATACTTGGTCTATTCGTTTTATAAGGTGGGGGTGACCATTTCCCTTCTTCGTTGCTTTCGCCTTCCCTAACTCACGAGCAGAGTCAGGTACCCATTTACAGCTGGGAAGCCTGGATCGTGATGCAGCCAGATTTCGATGCCGAAACCCTTTAGAAGAAAGTGTTCAAACCGCTTAATCAGTCGTAAGCTCATCCATATCATAGGAAGTAAAAAGGGATGAAGTAGGGCATGGCTGGGGTCGGGCAAAGTATGGTTTGAGATATCCCACGAGACTGCTTTGGTAGCCACGCAGCCGGCCTGGGTCACCCTGAAAAACTGCTGGATGAAGGGGAAATAGCTTTGCCTATTCTAGCGAAACGACAGAACATTCTATAAAGGAGCATAAATCGACTCATATCAACGTAATTCAACTTGTGGAAGATATAACATAAATTTCAGCAAATTCTGCCTCCAAATTGAAGGGAAAATGATGAGGAAAACGCGGAAAGAGCTTGAGCTGACATCACATGACAGGAGGGCTAAGCATTGTGTACATGTTAGTGACAAGTCCAATAGTCCTTGGAAAGACTGAAAGGGTAGATTCAGATAGAAATATAGTCAGCAAAAATGTGAACAGAAACTATGAAGAGCATTGGCTCCGCAGGTTGAGAACGAGGTAATTCTTTCCTCGACACTTTCGGACTTTTAACATACATGACTATGGCATGAACCAGCTCTGAACTACATGGGGATAGGTGTCAATTAAGATTCACAAACACCAAGGTTTCAGACAACATATTAGCTACTGTACTAAAGGAAATGACATCCAGCTACAATTTATACTACAAAGTTATTATACACCTATAATATGGACTCAGATACATGCTAAAAGTGCGAGGACTGCACACACTGAAAACACTACAGACACAGTTAAAACTAAAAATTGCAAACCCCAACCCCTTTATCCCACAATTGCAACCCGTATGGAGAAAAGAAGGTATTATTTGTGGTACACTTTTTGATGTCGCCTATGCAAAGTAGTTGTTCCTAAATTCTAACTGTAACTCTAAGTCCACTGTCAGCTGTCAAGGTCCCTGATTGATACACAAATTTCTGGGTTGAGTGACTTCAGGGTAACCTTTCTGTACTACCTGGACCTTAATGAACTCAATCAGCACCTAAACTTCAGGCAAACTAGTCCTCTGCTATGATTGAGGCTACGTTCTAATGTCTAGGGTTATGCAAGTGTGGTTTCACAGTGATGGAATGTTTAACCTCTAACAACACTCAATCTACACTTAAACCTCTGGATAACAAATTGGCGAGTCTATGATCAAATGAACATAACACCTTGGTTAAATTTTTTATGTGGGTTCTTGTGGCTGTAAATGACCTTTTCTATCAATTTTAACCTGATCCTGAACCTATATTCATCTGGGGGTCAGTCGGCTTTCAAAATTGAAAAAAGAACTAAAGGTCTTATACAACGCTAAAATGCCAAATTTTTAACCCGTAAAGGGACAATTGTCCAACACAAAATTATTTCGTTGGAAAATATATTCGCTTGGCTAGTGGGTTATTGTAAATTTTTATATTTCTGGTTTCTAACACTGGATGGCAACTTGGGATTCTTAATCACCCCAGGTTCTTTAATACACAAACTTTCAAATGTTTTATTTTATGGTCTCAATATTTTTATTATGCTTACACAAGGGTACCTGCACTAGTCTTTTGACATGCTGATGAAAAAATCAGGTGCCAGAAATTTTACTTATTCTGGCACAAACCTTGAACTGTCAGTTATTCTTGCTGTAAACGATTCACTTTGATACCTGGCCCAAAAGTAAAACAGGTGCATGGACTCTGTAGACCCCTGTCACTACTGGAAAATGAAAAGATGCTTTTTCACAGGCATCTGGCAAACGGGCTAGTGGCCAGATAAAAACCCTGGCTACAAAATGAAATAATGCCTCCTTGTTGATATCATACTTAAAACTAGTTATTTCTCCTAAAAATTATAATACATAAAGAAATAAAGATCTGGGTCATTATCTAATTGACCAAACCCAGCACATTCCATTTACAAAGTTACCGAGTGTTGTTCATCTTGTCTCTCAATCTCAAGGCGGCCCCTACATCTACAATAATAATATTAATCTTTCTGTTTACACGATTCCATACAATACCCTGGATAGGTGATAAAAAAAACTGTGTCCATCAAAAAATGGCCACATAAGAAAACATTTTTATTTCACACAAACATGTGCATTTTTCAAACAACCACGCGCTCCGGACTGTATTACATTCATTAAATGATAGCATTAATCTACCTTTAGTGCCCTCCAATATCAGCTAGGGACCTAATTACTTACAGTCCACAGATATATGGCAGTATCTCCTCACTCTACATTTTTTAAACAAAATCATATGATGAATAATATCTGCCTTACAACACGCCCCGACTATTCAATGAATAAACACAGGTACGTTGGATCCAGCAGACTTCAGATGTCCTGCTGGCGACCGACTGTGATAATACCTATTGGTTTACTATTCCACTATATATATATTTAATTTAATAAAGGCAAGTCACAACACTTCCCAGAATTTCAAACGTCTATTCAAGGGACTATATTATGACAAATCGCGTCGAGACTTTGATTTTTTTTCAATATTATAAAAGGCGTTGGCCAATGAGCGAATGACTACTTTTGAATTTGAAAATAAAAGCAAAAACAGACTTGATTTTTGGAACTAACAAGTTTTCTCTGAAGGGCAATCATTCTCTAGGCATTAACCCGGCTTTGGGACAAATATATTTTCAGTGTTAAAGCCATCCCATAATTTCTCTCCCCTTGTTTATATCCCCGCCTCCAACAGAATACATGCTTGCTTGTTGCTCATTTTCACAACAAAGCGCGTTTCAAAATTGTAAATCGTTAGTGAATGCAAAATGAATGCAAAACCGACAGTCTGTCCGTTTGTCTGTACGAACAAATACAGTTTGTGTGACAATAACTTTCTTATCTACTGGCGGGAATTTTGTATTTTTAAACATATTATTTATCAGGAGAAGATAATGCCATCAAACTAAAAAAAGTTTTGTGTTCATATTCCTAGTAATAAAGCGAATTCCATATATTTTCCAATCAGTATCAATTTCTAAACATTACATAAACACGCCATCTCTTTCCCGCTTTTGCGGTATCCAAAACTGTAACAACTAGTCTGTTACGTCATAAAAAACTGTGGACTCTTTTGCAAGCGAAAGCGCATGGAGAAGTGTGTTTCTATATATTTTCTCAGTGTGCTTAAAGTCCGAAAAAGTATTGGGAGGTTTTTCCTGCGGACATGGGGGTATTTTTAAATTCTACAAAGCTTGCGACAATTCGTTACCGAACACCTGCCGACTGTATCGTCTCGCACTGTCGTCTTGGGTAGCTAGTCCAAGAATCTAACGCGTGACAATTTGTGGTATGTGTTCGCTCTCTCTTTCTCACTTTTATGCGTTCGTTTGTGCCTCCCCTGTTTTTTTTCCTTACTATCTTTCGTGTAACAACTAAGCTTGTTGTTTTCATAATTTTTACCGTTAACCCTTGACGGGCGAGTTATCAAATTCAATACCACTAGCGCGGCAATAAGGTTTCACACTACGTTCTTATCTCAATGCGATGACTGGCGCGGGGAAAGAAGACGCGTTACAACTTTACTATTTCTATTTCTACTCACAAATATTTTCAACTTTTATACTTATAATTAATAATTTTATCGCTGTATCAATGTACTTTATCACAATATTCTTACCGAACTTTTTGCAAACGACAGTTAACAAATAGTATAATCTTACCAAATGTGACAGAGTATGTAAATATATTTACATGTATCAACACGTTTTTGCTTCCACCTGTTTCCCACCTCTCTTTGCTTTTTAATATCCATGTTTCTTTAACGCAGAAAGCATGCGCTTCGATATCTGTCGAACTCAAATTGTAGCCACGCCTATTTTCTTGTTCTCTCTATGTCTTACAGGCAATGTTTACCAACAGACCTATTAGTTAGTCCTGATCTGTTAACTGTATTTATCACTCGAACGATTGGGCAATCGCTGAAATATTGACAGATCAGAGAACCACGTCTAATTTTAAAATCAAGGGTGATAAGTTAAGATGTACTTTTTCGGTAATTACTTTGGTCAGGGGGAATTAATCTGAGGAAAGGGGAGATAATAAGCAGTTCTCTTCCCCCCACATCCGTTCGTTCGTGATCGTAATCAGCTACAGCACGAGATGCCAGATCAAAGCACGTCCGTTCTCTAGTGACGATTCTGCGGTCGGCACGAGTGTAAAAATAAGCTTTGATTCAGCATTCGACTGAAGAATTTCCCAAAATCTAAGCGAAGGCGTGAAATCTAGCAAGTGATAGCGATTTTCTGACCATTTAATATATATATTCCAGCTTTTCAACTCAGTTTATCTAGTACCCACAGAAATTTCAGACGTCTAGTTTCGAATTCTGGATCCATTATACTAGTGGAATTTCTTAGTTTTCTGATTGGAGATAGTCATATTTCTGTGTTTGCGGTAATTTTATTTACTAGTATTTTTGAGTGATTTAATTGTTAAGTCCGGCATTATATTTCACTAGGATTTACTGTGTTAAATTGGCTAGCAGATTAAATATATATAGCTAATATTTTTCAGCTGGAATATAAATTTAATTAATTGCTAGTAACTAGAAAGATATATTTTAATTCACGAGTAAATGCACTAGGCAAGGTATACCGACGGAATATATATTTATCTTCTATCCATCATGTGTCAATTTTGTAAATGACTAGAATTTATTTTACGGGTTAATAAGACCGATAGATAAGCTTCTCATGTGTGTTTCTAATCAAATTTTATAACCGAATGGATAATAAATTATAACATTGCGCGGGTTAGGATAGATACTGATATTGTGATTAAATGTTTGTATTTTTCTTCCTAAAATATAGTACGGGTCACAAACCTAAAACTACCAGCGGTGTAAGCTTACGTCTGAACCTAAATCTGAGAATAACGGATCTAAGTCCAACAGTACAAAAAGAACTTTCTTATATAAATATCGGGTCTTCGAGGTTGACCTGTTTGGCCTCTTGTTTACACCCAGAAAGAGACAGAGTACCAACAAAAAGAATTAAGAATAAAGTGTAACTGGGACCTATAGATATCCAGATTTCTTGTTTCCAATTTCATATACATTCAGCCCGTTGTGGCAAAATAATCAAACATTAACATTTCTCGACTATCGATAATCTGTTGTCTGACAAGGAATTTTATACTGAGAGAAGTTACATACCTGACATTATTTTATGTATTGGAATCCCAAGCTACTGACACTGTGAGCACTGTTAATTTTCTTACTTGGAATAATTAATGTGACATAAATAGAAATCCTAATAACAGTAACGAAGTAAACGTTCCCCGAAGAAGAGGATTTAATTAGTCTTTGAGGAGCTGGGGTTTATTTTGCCAACATAACACTGGATTTGCTGTGTGTATCCCAAAGATTGTTCCAGACGTTGCTAATCAACAATTAGGTAAGAACGAATGAACGTGGCTACGGTTGTCTGGAGAGAGAGAAAGAAGGAATGAGTAATTCTTTTTAACGTATAAGCTTTGTACTCACTTTGTTTTGCTTTTCTTTTAGTTTGCTAGTACTGTTAATTTTTTTTCAGAATAGATCCATTAGAACTTTGTTATTTACAGTAAAGTCAAATTCTATACCACAGTGCTAATCTTTTGACGTTTTGGGGGTTAATATCTTCTTCTAACGGGATCTTGCCTAAACAGAGGGAATTGCACTTACGGGACTATTTCTTTTATTATTTCTGTAGCACATGATTTTGTATTTTTCTATCCTGATATTAAATGTTGTACGGTTCTTTATGATAAATAAACTGAACATAAAACTTAATTACCTGTGATCGGTCAGCTCGTCCTAATATCCCCTACTTCCAAGTAATTATAGGTTTCATGTTTGTGCGTCTAATATTGTCGTCACTTTTATCTGTGTGTGTGTGTGTGTGTGCGTGATGTGGTTTTATATAAGAATATAGATATATATATAATATATATAGATATATAGATTATTTAGATACTTTTATATATATAATATATATATTAATATGATATATAAAAAGGTAAACTGTCCCCTGATAAGCAAATTTCAGTCGTAATATAGGCCTCGGAACTAAGAGTCATCCTTCCTTAATCCCAGGACACGGACTCGACCTTTCCACAATTTCACTGCGTGATATCTATTTCTTTACCTTATCTCTCAACATGAGGTACCTCCTTTTTTCCAGTTTTTATTCAGACGGAACCTATCTATCTTAAATACCTATTCTAAATCTACGACACGAACTCTTTGCAAACTGTGACGAAATGGACAACTTCTATCGATCTTTGGTTCTCTCCGGCAGTATCGGTACATTTGTGGTACTAATGTCAATTATCGCACTTTTCTTTTTCTCTTTCTTTCTTTCCTCGTTATTTTCTGCTAAGTAGCAGATATTTGATTGTATCAAAGCACCCTGAAGGTGATAAAATATCAATATTTGCCAAAGAAGCGAACTGATAATGGTATCATCACATTTGCCTTTGTGCTAAACCCAAGTTTTCGTTCTATATAGGGCGCCGGCTGATTAGGCACAAGAACAACGTCCCATCCGACCCAATACAAACACACGCGCCGTCCAATAAACTACAATCCACTCGGCCCGCGCTATCGGCTTTTAAAAATCTCACCGATAAGACGCGGGAGTTTGCGTACTCATACGGACAGAAAACGTGACTTATTTGTTCCTGTGTGGCACCTGTGGGCAGACCAGTGTGTGATAATATTTGCTTCCGATCACTTGGTTTAAAAGTAATCATGGGATTTATTACATTTTAGACAATATGTGTCAACAAATATGTTTGTGAGAGTGTATGCAAGACATCATATTACCATATATGGGAGACGTGACCTTTTGCAAAATTTTTACGTGTTAAAACTTAAAGTGATTATTAAATTTTGATATGTGTAATGTTACAAACTTAACTTCGATTCAATCCTTGTAAATGTACTACATGTTTGTCTCAAAGTTAATAAATATTAGACAAACATAAAGGTATGTTTTCAGGCACTCGTAAGAAATAAAGAAGTAGAACACTAGACAACAGAAAAACAACAGCCGTGAGTGGCTTACCCAGGGTTCGAACCCCGTACCTTCCGTACGACAACTCCGCCTAGCTATCAAGCGAATCACACTGACCCCACGGCCAGCTAGGCATCCCCACAAAAAGATGCATCTTGATGACCGGTAATTAGAGTGAAACGCAAGGACAACAATTCGGAAGTTCTACAAGGGGCAGCTTAGGCTAATGTCTTATTAATGACGCAATCACTTCTCTGTTGATTCCCTATTATACAGCATATGTCAGTCCACACAAGACAAATATACTAAACACACACACTCTAAACAGAGATATATATATATATATATATATATATATATATATATATATATATATATATATATATATATATATATATATATAATAATATTATATTATATACATATATAAATAATATATTACAATAATAATTCCACTTATTAAATCAGGGGTGGGTGCTTAACGAGCTAGAATAAACCATTGATAACTTCTTCATAAAAGGCGTCGGCAGATTACAGAATTAACGTGCTTAGTGACAGCCAGCATTGTTTTCGCTGATCTGAATATCTTATGAAGACTCCCATGTGATAGAAGTTTGACTTCTCTTCTATCGACATTTCTGCCAAGAGTAATCTTGTGTAAAAATAGACTCCATTGAAGCCTTTAATAGATGCTCTTGAGTTTAGGCCACTGTTGGACCACTACTGCAAAGCAGGGGAGGCAATACCGTCATACAAACGACAGTTAACAAATAGTATATTCTTACGGAACTCTTTGCTATCAGTGTCTAACAGGGTTCCTGGCCAAGGAACAAGAGAGAAAAATCACATTGTGTGGGATGAGATGCTATAGGAGACTCATTAATGTTAGCAGGAGAGACATAATGAAAATGTATGACATCAGTGAAATTGCAGGAACGATATTCAGCACCAGATATTTGGAGAGACAGAAAATTAAGTGATTTGACCATCTCATGAGAATAAGAGTTTACGCACTTACCACTATATGTCTAAATCAGTAAAATATTTGGTTCTAGAGCACGAGGAAAGCCAAAAGGCAGATGAACAGACAATATTACAGAAATTTCACAACAACAAGGGCTCGCATCAACCATTACGACATACTTGTCTGTCAGCTCTCCACAGCGCTTCACGCACGAGTAAAGTGAAGTAAATGTTGACATCTGTCATGTATCAGCCATACGACATCTGACATGTATCAGCCATACGACATCTGACATGTATCAGCCATACGTAAATAAACATTCTTACAATATCAGAAGACATTTGTAGTAATACTTCTTTTCCTTCTTCAAGTACCATGTCTGGGGGCGTAGGTGATCATGTGTCTCCACAACTTCCTGTTTTCAGTACTATTGATCAATTCTGTTGTTGACTGCTTTCCATGCGGTGATGTCAAACTGTCCAGGACGACCAAGAGTTCGCTGGGAAGACAACATTAGACAATTTCTGAAGGACCGAAGACTAGATTTGAACAGGGCCAGGAGGAAAACATCCGACAGGATAGTATGGTGCTGTCTCTGGCAAACCTCTAAACCCAGGGTAGAAGAGGAATAACTAAGTAATGTAGTAAGACTTTTTTCCATGGGATGATGTCAAACTTTCCAGAATCTTATCTCTTTGTGGTCCTGTATCTCTTTGTGGTCCTCTATCTCTTTGTGGTCATGTATCTCTTTGTGGTCCTGTATCTCTTTGTGGTCCTGTATCTCTTTGTGGTCCTCTATCTCTTTGTGGTCCTCTATCTCTTTGTGGTCCTCTATCTCTTTGTGGTCCTCTATCTCTTTTTGGTCATGTATCTCTTTGTTGTCCTCTATCTCTTTGTGGTCCTCTATCTCTTTGTGGTCCTGTATCTCTTTGTTGTCCTCTATCTCTTTGTGGTCCTCTATCTCTTTGTGGTCCTCTATCTCTTTCTGGTCCTGTATCTCTTTGTGGCCCTGTATCTCTTTGTGGTCCTGCATCTCTTTGTGGTCCTATATCTTTAAGTGGTCCTGTATCTCTTTTTCCTTCTATCTGTTATGCTGTTACGATATTATCAAGCTTCCTTTTTCTCGTAATAGCCCAAAGAAAGTGGATTGCTTCCTTCTAATGTGTAGTCAGTCCTATTGTATGGCTGTGAGACATGGAGAACAACAAAAACAACAACCAAAAAGCTACAGACTTTTATAAACGGGTGCTTGCGTAGAATAGAAGGACTGAAATGGTATGACAAAGTCACAAATGTGGAACTGATGACAAGAACCAGACAAGTGTCAGTGGAACAAGAGTTGAGAAGAAGACGCTGGCGATGGATAGGACACACATTGAGGAAACCTGTTGATAGCATTACAAGGCCGTCCTTGTTCTGGAATCCACAGGGAAAGAGAGGCAGAGGTAAACAAAAAAACACCTGGAGAAGAGAACTGGTGAAAATGATGAGGAAAACGTGGAAAGAACTTGAGCAGATGGCACGTGACAGGAAGACTTGGCATGTGTTTGTTGAAGGCCTATGCTCCTTGGGGAGCTAAAGGGTATTGAATTGGCCTCTTTCAAGACATCCTCATTACTCATTTGAGCTGTCCATGGTATTTCCAACATTCTTCTATAACACCACATCCCTGTGGCCTCTAGTATTTTTCTTACTTGTTTACTAATTGTCCTTGACCCACTTCCGTATTTCAGGATTCGTTTATTATTACACTGAAGAACTCTTTCTTACTTCCACTGACAATGAGTTGTGCACAATATAGTATACCTAACTGAATCGATCTCCAGGATCGTTCGTTATCTAGTGCAGAGCTACGCAATCCTTCATTTTTTTTTTCTCCACGGCATACTCAATTACCGTTCAAAATTCTACGACACGCTGTATTATTTAAGTAGGCGGGTGGGAGCCGCGCTGGTGTAATGGCTACAACGTTGTGCTGGCGACCAGGTTTTCAAGGTTCAAGCCCGGGCGTCAGCGTTTGAAGGAATGTTAACGACCGGGAATTTGACTGAATAACATGAACGGCTCCTGCACATATACCCCCTGTGAATGGGAAGGAGCGAAGCTCTTGACCGGGTTGGAAAGAAAGTCCACTGACCCCCCAGCTTCGCAATGACATGTCATTGGGCCAAAAGGGCTGGAAAGCTCGAGTGCCGCTGGTTAGAGGGAAAAAAAAATAGTAGGCGGGTACAGCCAATATTAAGAATACTCATATTCATTAGATAACACTCCCTAATTTGTTTTATTTATTTTATTGTCACAGTATGGTATACCACCATAGTCCTCTAACTAGGCTGGTGCCGTTCAGCGAGAGGTTACACACATAACCAACTTAAATACGCCACACATAAAGAATAACTCAAGGACGCTTTGACATCTCCATAACTATAATGAACAGTAATATCAAGTACGAGAACTATAATAAGAAGTACAAAGTGCTATGTGAATGCGTAACTCCAAAATAGACAACTGTCTAACAGTAATGAAGATGTATTGTCAAGCTCTCGATTACAAAAAGGCGTATAGCCTGCTTCTGACCATAAATTATAACCAGAGGAACAATAGACTTTTAAACACTGCAGCAAAATACATTCTCTTACTAGAATGACAATTCAGGCTATCATTAATCAAAGACGCAAAGCCCAGAGCTGCTAAAAACTTAGCAGCCGTCAACCAGACCTGTACCTCTTTTCTTGACGGCCAACCTCACCTTTCTTCTTGAACACCGTGTTTTTTTGTTCCCTACTTTTACGCACACAATTGCACAGCTTCAAGCCGCATGACTGGCTTATATCCTATTTATCTCACACCACATATTATGTTCGATACGTGATGCACACTTCCTGCAAAGCACAAGTGAGCAAACATACGTAAAGCTCATACGAATAAATGTCCATGTGGAACCGGAATCCAGACCCCCTGAATATATTCTCCAAAACTGCCCAACCCATGATGACCCACGATGCCAGACCTGGCCAGTGGGTGCTGAGCTCAAGCAGAAGCTATGGGGTTGCTCTGCTGACCTGGAAAAGACTGTGTACTTCATCCTGACGACAGGCCTGCAGATATACCATGACTACAAATTGAACGCAGAAAAAGAAAGAAGATGTAAAACATTGTGTGACAGTGATGAATGGGTGGATATGATGATAACTCAGCTTATAATTTGTAAAATTGTGCGTATGATATTCCTTTGTAATATTTTCCATGACATACAAGCAAGGGAAACAACTGCTTGAAATTTATAGTCACTTTTCTCGGTAAGCATTTGTCTTCTCGCGTTGGTATCGAATGCAGTTAACTTTTGAGCTGTGGTCATTTTTTGCGCTGGACTGCGCATGACTTGTCTTGTTGTTTGGTCGATCGGTTTCCGCCCACCACTAGTGTGCGTGAGCGATTTGGAATGGCGAAAGAGATGCCTCGTTGAAGAGGGGATCTCCGCTATTTTTGTTCTGTCAGGGATGCGTAGTCCTCTTATGGATATTTCGTTTATTCGGGATAATACCTCTAGTGTATTTGCACATGTCGGGAGGCGTGATATTTCTGTGTATTTCATGAAAGCAAGGTAAATTAACATTTTCATTAACTCTATTGATTTTGGGTCGTGAGCGATTTCGATTCATAGCCTGTCTGCGAAAGTCGTCGTCACGAGATGTTTTTTCCCAGCTCACATGTCGCTGCATTGTACTGCATCGGTTGATGCAGGTACCAAGGACCATTACTTGCTACTTTGTTAAATGAACTAGGTTTAGAAAACCTTTATTATCTAGAGGATATTTTTGAGGACATTATTTATACTTCGGCAGACGTGTCTGTCTTGCTGAAGTCAAACTAAGGAGAGTGAACTGATCTCATACATCTGGTTATCTCCTGGCTGTTATAGAAAAGGATGGAGTTGTTCACCTGACTACATTTACAGCACTTTGAAATATAACATGCATCTGACTCATCATTGTAATGCTGTCTACCGTTTATTGCTGTATTGAATGTTGCTGTGATAATGACTGTTTGATGTGCCTACTCATTTGCGTAACCATTTTGTTGAAAAACGGTGTATATCTGGGGTAAGGTAAAGGGAAAGTGATACTGGCGTGAATGTGGGTATAAAACTAGAATTATTGTTATCAGGTGAACATTGTTTTGTGATACTGAAAGCACATCTAACACCACTAATCAACTGAAAACCAGTTAATACTTGCGGAATTAGAAATAGGATCCATCCATCATACCTGGCATCACGCATCAAAGAGGTTTTTGATATTACTACTAAAATATAGGACTAACCGTGGGACAAATAGGTGTAATCAAGGAGGATAAGAAGGAATTGAGTGCCTACAATAAGAGACCTGGTCACTTATAAGTAAAATAAAATATATGAAGAAAACCCGCTTGTTTCAAGGACTCTTGACTTTATACGACGTGAGGTTTAGTGACGTCCTATTCTTTCTCTCTCTCCTTTATTCTCATTAATTTTCACGTTACACTACGGTATTTTCGGCGCTGTAGTCAGCGTTTCTCTCTCAGACATCACGGCGCTTACTAATGGTTACTGAGCAAATATCGCAAACGCATCAACACCAGGTTATAACACATGGCCAGAGGAGATACCTTAATTAAGAGTAAAAGGCGTCTTAAAGTCTAGAGATCCATTGCTTTATTGCACCTTATTTGAGGGACCTGACGGAAAACGCCCCAGTGTCAAATTTCATTGCATCAGCCAGCACGTGTATGCCTTCTAGGAGTAACCAGTAATTACGGGGCGGGGAAGCTTTCTCACGCAAGACGGTTCGCAACTGCGTCACACGATCTCAGGTTCAGGGAGATTATTTACGTGTTATTACGTCGGAATGATTTAGAACACGTGAGAAGAGATTCATAAAATCTAGAAGCTTAGACGAAAACTTCACTTACACGCATGACTTCTGGGCCGAGTGCATCTACATGACGAGGAATTTTACATTACAAGCACTTTGGTATTAACCAAGCGGTGTTGTATAATTTCACTCTGTGCAGGTTCGTATAGACTGCAAAATATGCACGTAGAATATTCATTGGTATAAATGTATTGTTATTCTTAATATGATCTAAACATGTGCTATGTGAATTATTCATTGGTATAAAGGTATTGTTATTCTTAATATGATCTAAACATGTGCTATTTGAATGATTGTTGCTTGCATACAAACTTATCTCAACTAGCCCCACAGCAAATAGAAGATAACATCTATCATATTAATTGCTTTATCCCTTACGAAGATAAAGGCAGTCCCATGGCAGAGATTGTCATAGGGAAATGAAGTGTTAGAAGCTTCATCATGAAAGATCCCGCTTTTACGAGGTTAGGTGAACAGTTCCCTTCCTCGCTGCCTTTTTCTTCCCTAGCTCGAGAGCACAACTGAGTGCCCATTTACAGCTGGTAAACTGGAGTGTTCCACAGCCAGGTTTCAGTTCCAAAACTATGTAGTTGTGCTACAGAAGAAAGCAACCTGATCGCTTGGCCAGTCGGTCACTCACTTTATCTATTTGTGTAATATAAATGTATTGTATGTTATTGTTATTCATCATTGTATGAAGGAACGACTATCCTTGTAGAACACAGTTCTTGTGAAAGAAGACTGACTAAACCAAGTAACTCCTGAAGTTACATAGGTCTAAGTTTACCTATCATGTCTTGACTGTGAGAAAGGAAGTCAGATGAATGTAACATTGATATGCCTGATGTGTGACTGTATGAAAGTGAAGTATAAATATCTTATATAACCTGGAAAGTTTGCCTGTAATCTTTAGATTGTATGACATAATAGTCCTCTTATTGTATGAAAGAGGATAATTCTGATATGCCTGGTGTATGCGGTTTGAATGGGAATGATAGCTGTTCCCATATGACAGGAAAACTCATGAAGCCACAATTGTGTCTTCAGACTTTTAGGTTTCTGAGCGGACAACATTCGCAGTTGCAGAATTCAGTGTCCGGCGCCTGACGGTAACAGACAGCCAGTCTTTTGACCGAGCAGCAGAACCAAAAGCCAGAGATCTCGTCAACTCCTAAGCATAAAGGAGCATAGATCAACGCTCGCACGTGTAATGTCATATCGCTGCAGGATGACAGCACCTAACAACCTGCGCCAGGGCTGACAACATCGGATTACAGATAAGTCCAAAAGCATAAGGATTATTTTCCTCCAGAAATCTCAGAGATCTTATTCAAATTCCAACCAGAACTTTCACCTAAATACTAACGGAACTATATTTAAAGTGCCTTCCAGTGTATTACAAAGTGAACATTACATTCAACAATGTTAGGCAACTCTCATGATAGTCACACCAGTGCAAATGATGATTAGTAGGACATACTAGGACTTTTAGTCATTCAGTGTTTATGTCCATATTATTATTTTCGTTTATCTTTTCATTTTCTTTGTGTCATATATGTGGTTTAGGGATTAAATATCTGTACATAAGTTATATCATCTACCAAGTGGTCGAGTGAGTTTCTTACATGTACTGTCTCTTAAATCCATATATGTGTCATTTCCTCAGTATGAGAGGATGGGGGCTTAATAACAATTATAATATTCAGTAAGAATAACAGGGGAGATTTGTCGCAAGGAAACAGAATCCATTCTCATGTGCCCTTCTGAGACATTATCTCTTTGTGAGAATATTCGCCTTCCTTTCACCCCTTACTTGTATAGGAATCTAACAATTAACGAGCCACTTCTGAGATCCTATATATCTTTCTTACATTTCTCAATTTACAACTTTCTTATCCAACTGTGCTGTGACAATTAATGTCCAGTTCGGGATAACGGCGCGACAATTGGAGGCTATGTCCGGTATCTAGATCATAACTCTAGAGAACCTTTTCTACCTCTTGCATTCCTATAGTTCTCCACTGAGAACATATATCTCTAGGATCTGACTTTTTTTTTACAACACTAGGGATTTTAGTATATATACATGTACATACCTCTTAGATAACGAGATATTGCAATATCACGATTAATTCTTTTTTGATGGATAGAACTGGGAAACCAGATCTTTATTTGTAAACACAGCGAACTTTGAGTTCAGCGAATTTTTTTTACCTGTAAGCGAAGCTAAAAATAGTAACTGGGTCAACGCACTAACGACATTGTAATCATAAGAACGAATATAAAAGATCTGAGTAGAATCTGAGGAAATCCTTATGCTTAATTATATGTTGTATTATATACTTAGTATTATACTTTGTATTAATGAGATAATTAATCGTTGTATTAATATATCTTATTGTTGGTATTTGTTAGAAGTATACTTTGTTACAGTTGTAATTAGAGATACATTTGAGTTGGTCATTAGCATATTATTTGCAAGTCATACCAACCTGTTCAGAGTGAATCACCACTGCTAAAATGGACGAAACAATGGAATTGGATGAGTGGAGAGCATTCTGGACAGAGTTAGCCATTGAGTGCGAACTCTCCGGAGAAGAGCTAGATACTTTCGTTTCACGGGAGATGGAAAAATGCAGGATGAGGGAGGAAGAGAGACAGCAACACAAATTAAGGATGGAAGCTTCGGATGCGGAATTACTGCGTCTCGAAACGATGCTGCCTAGAATGAGCTCCAAGACCTCAACTTCCTCCAGCCCCTCACCACCGTCAGTTAAGTTACTCCCGCAGGTAGCACCTCAAACTGTACCAGAGAGAGTCAGGTCTGTTAGTCAAACCCTATTACCAGAAAGAGAAGAGGGGCGGCTTTCAGAACAAAAAGCATCAGGATCACTCTGAGAAGGAGAAGCGTGCAAAGGCGGATGATCTGGAAAGACCCACTTCCACCTTCTCTACGACTCACAACATTCACCCTCTGAATAAAAACAGGACCAACATAAAGCATGAAATAGCTTCGGAGATGTATGGGATGGAGAGCAATATTAGTAAGTCTTTCCGATCGGTTAACCACAGTAATAAAAACGGCAGGCACCGAAACCGAAACATACAAACTGTCAGCCCAGCGCAAGACCCGCCATGTAAAGGAAACCCGGTGAAGTCCCGAGGTGACCTTAGGAAACCTTTGAATGAAGGTTATGCGACCGTCAATGGAAGACGAGTCATATGTCTGCTTGTACCTGATCTCGGGTTTAGTGCAGTTGCTTCATCCTCACTCGTAAACGTCGATGAAATTACTGAGGAATATGTAATGGTAAATGCACCTATGCTCCATGGGGAACCGATGGAATTGCCCATTGCAGGCTTGCACTTAGAATCTCATTATGAGACAGGATTTATTAACGCAGCAATAGTAGACGAACGCTTTTTCCCCATACCCCAAGGAGGGAGTTACTTGCTCTTAGGAAACTCAGCACATGCCATAGTGAACATGACTGAGGAGGGCGGGGAAATTCAAACGCCTATGTCGATTTCCAACATTTTTGGAGGGAAGTTGGAAACAGGTCAGAGGAATACAAATCCTGGAATCCATGGTTTTAAACCATTAAAACAAACCCCATCCACTATCCTTGTGCAAAAGGAGGTGAAAATGTGTCACAGGGAACCGTCTCCCTTGATACATGATGGGAATAAACTGCCGAAATTAGTTTCTCCGATCCTCACAGGAGAGACAGTTTTAAAGGCATACAATCACCCCACAAGCAGGGAAGGCAGAAGTACGACCTCTTATCATTCAGCACTGCAAAAAGTCAAAGCCGGACAAGATACGGAAAAGCACATCAAGACTTCAAAGTCAGAACTTCGCACACATCGGTTCATGGATGAGTGTGGGACAGGTCGAATTCAGCACAACTCTAAGGTGTCCTCTATGCTACAAAATTCACTATCAATTCGTCTCAAGAAAGAGGCGGTACCAGAGGAAATAATTTGCCTCCAAGTTAAAGGAGATCATGAAGGAACCTTAAAAGGCCCGACGCAGCCTGAGATTACTGTAATAGGAAAGGCCGGGGAGCAGTCAGAGGTGACACCTGCGCCAGAATATGAACACCTCCTTACAGAAGAGCGGATACAGAGCGAAATGGGAGGGAACCCCAAAGTACCTTGTGGAAAACTATTAATTAACTCACCTCTCAAGGGAGAGGCGGTGTTAAAGGAGCAGTCCTCCTCTAAAATCCTTGGAGAAGGATATATGTCTGGATTACCTAATTCAACCTCCCATCATCCTAAGAAGGAGATTGTCTTAGATGAGTATATTTACACCCAAACGAGTGGATGTGGGTATGCGCCCATACGGGGCCCAACACAAACTATGGTTATCATGACTGAACGAGTTAAGAAACCTGAGTCATCCCCCCAAACCCCTGCACACGGATATAGAAAAGACCCAGACAGAGAATATTACGTTCAAGCTTTGGATTGGACATCAGTTTTACGCCCACTCACGCCCTACAACCCAGGGAGAAGTTTATGGCGAAATCAGACTGATAGACAAAAGTATCGGCAAGAGAGGACTCAAGAACACGCCACATGTTGCATCGTCCTCGTCTAAAGCCCACTGGTTGAAAATGTGCAATTTGTTACATTTAACTCGACGTCTGAAGATCGGGATCAGGATGCACCCTATCTTACGTCATGATCACTGGCGGAGCAGGAAAGCTAACAGACGTAGTCTAGGAAAGAACTACTCCACCAGTAAACATTTCACCCCGCGTAGTTTCCGGGAATTGCTCATAAGAAACGGAAAGAATAGAACTACTGCTCACTTAGGCAGGTCGTATAAGGCGACCAAAATAAGGATGTATAGGATGGTACCGACCTTGTCAGGACAACCCATTTCCTATCAACCGACATGTCGTCAATCCATACGTTTTAATGCAGGCCCATTGCCAGGAGAATGTCAGCTACATTGGTGGAAGAAGAAAGAGAGTAGTGCGAGGAAAGTGAAGATGAGAAGAACGAATTTAGGAATGATCGAGAAGACCAGACCTCAGTATGTTAGACCGCAGGTCAAACTGAAGGGGGAGGCTATGTCGTAACACGGTCTATTCTTCTCTCCATCTTTGTCTCCCTTCTCTTCCCTTCTTTCTCTCTCTCCTTTATTCTCATTAATTTTCACGTTACACTACGGTATTTTCGGCGCTGTAGTCAGCGTTTCTCTCTCAGACATCACGGCGCTTACTAATGGTTACTGAGCAAATATCGCAAACGCATCAACACCAGGTTATAACACATGGCCAGAGGAGATACCTTAATTAAGAGTAAAAGGCGTCTTAAAGTCTAGAGATCCATTGCTTTATTGCACCTTATTTGAGGGACCTGACGGAAAACGCCCCAGTGTCAAATTTCATTGCATCAGCCAGCACGTGTATGCCTTCTAGGAGTAACCAGTAATTACGGGGCGGGGAAGCTTTCTCACGCAAGACGGTTCGCAACTGCGTCACACGATCTCAGGTTCAGGGAGATAATTTACGTGTTATTACGTCGGAATGATTTAGAACACGTGAGAAGAGATTCATAAAATCTAGAAGCTTAGACGAAAACTTCACTTACACGCATGACTTCTGGGCCGAGTGCATCTACATGACGAGGAATTTTACATTACAAGCACTTTGGTATTAACCAAGCGGTGTTGTATAATTTCACTCTGTGCAGGTTCGTATAGACTGCAAAATATGCACGTAGAATATTCATTGGTATAAATGTATTGTTATTCTTAATATGATCTAAACATGTGCTATGTGAATTATTCATTGGTATAAAGGTATTGTTATTCTTAATATGATCTAAACATGTGCTATTTGAATGATTGTTGCTTGCATACAAACTTATCTCAACTAGCCCCACAGCAAATAGAAGATAACATCTATCATATTAATTGCTTTATCCCTTACGAAGATAAAGGCAGTCCCATGGCAGAGATTGTCATAGGGAAATGAAGTGTTAGAAGCTTCATCATGAAAGATCCCGCTTTTACGAGGTTAGGTGAACAGTTCCCTTCCTCGCTGCCTTTTTCTTCCCTAGCTCGAGAGCACAACTGAGTGCCCATTTACAGCTGGTAAACTGGAGTGTTCCACAGCCAGGTTTCAGTTCCAAAACTATGTAGTTGTGCTACAGAAGAAAGCAACCTGATCGCTTGGCCAGTCGGTCACTCACTTTATCTATTTGTGTAATATAAATGTATTGTATGTTATTGTTATTCATCATTGTATGAAGGAACGACTATCCTTGTAGAACACAGTTCTTGTGAAAGAAGACTGACTAAACCAAGTAACTCCTGAAGTTACATAGGTCTAAGTTTACCTATCATGTCTTGACTGTGAGAAAGGAAGTCAGATGAATATAACATTGATATGCCTGACGTGTGACTGTATGAAAGTAAAGTATAAATATCTTATATAACATGGAAAGTTTGCCTGTAAACTTTAGATTGTATGTCATAATAGTCCTCTTATTGAATGAAAGAGGATAATTCTGATATGCCTGGTGTATGCGGTTTGAATGGGAATGATAGCTGTTCCCATATGACAGGAAAACTCATGAAGCCACAATTGTGTCTTCAGACTTTTAGGTTTCTGAGCGGACAACATTCGCAGTTGCAGAATTCAGTGTCCGGCGCCTGACGGTAACAGACAGCCAGTCTTTTGACCGAGCAGCAGAACCAAAAGCCAGAGATCTCGTCAACTCCTAAGCATAAAGGAGCATAGATCAACGCTCGCACGTGTAATGTCATATCGCTGCAGGATGACAGCACCTAACAACCTGCGCCAGGGCTGACAACATCGGATTACAGATAAGTCCAAAAGCATAAGGATTATTTTCCTCCAGAAATCTCAGAGATCTTATTCAAATTCCAACCAGAACTTTCACCTAAATACTAACGGAACTATATTTAAAGTGCCTTCCAGTGTATTACAAAGTGAACATTACATTCAACAATGTTAGGCAACTCTCATGATAGTCACACCAGTGCAAATGATGATTAGTAGGACATACTAGGACTTTTAGTCATTCAGTGTTTGTGTCCATATTATTATTGTCGTTTATCTTTTCATTTTCTTTGTGTCATATATGTGGTTTAGGGATTAAATATCTGTACATAAGTTATATCATCTACCAAGTGGTCGAGTGAGTTTCTTACATGTACTGTCTCTTAAATCCATATATGTGTCATTTCCTCAGTATGAGAGGATGGGGGCTTAATAACAATTATAATATTCAGTAAGAATAACAGGGGAGATTTGTCGCAAGGAAACAGAATCCATTCTCATGTGCCCTTCTGAGACATTATCTCTTTGTGAGAATATTCGCCCTCCTTTCACCCCTTACTTGTATAGGAATCTAACAATTAACGAGCCACTTCTGAGATCCTATATATCTTTCTTACATTTCTCAATTTACAACTTTCTTATCCAACTGTGCTGTGACAATTAATGTCCAGTTCGGGATAACGGCGCGACAATTGGAGGCTATGTCCGGTATCTAGATCATAACTCTAGAGAACCTTTTCTACCTCTTGCATTCCTATAGTTCTCCACTGAGAACATATATCTCTAGGATCTGACTTTTTTTTTTTACAACACTAGGGATTTTAGTATATATACACGTACATACCTCTTAGATAACGAGATATTGCAATATCACGATTAATTCTTTTTTGATGGATAGAACTGGGAAACCAGATCTTTATTTGTAAACACAGCGAACTTTGAGTTCAGCGAATTTTTTTTTTTACATGTAAGCGAAGCTAAAAATAGTAACTGGGTCAACGCACTAACGACATTGTAATCATAAGAACGAATATAAAAGATCTGAGTAGAATCTGAGGAAATCCTTATGCTTAATTATATGTTGTATTATATACTTAGTATTATACTTTGTATTAATGAGATAATTAATCGTTGTATTAATATATCTTATTGTTGGTATTTGTTAGAAGTATACTTTGTTACAGTTGTAATTAGAGATACATTTGAGTTGGTCATTAGCATATTATTTGCAAGTCATACCAACCTGTTCAGAGTGAATCACCACTGCTAAAATGGACGAAACAATGGAATTGGATGAGTGGAGAGCATTCTGGACAGAGTTAGCCATTGAGTGCGAACTCTCCGGAGAAGAGCTAGATACTTTCGTTTCACGGGAGATGGAAAAATGCAGGATGAGGGAGGAAGAGAGACAGCAACACAAATTAAGGATGGAAGCTTCGGATGCGGAATTACTGCGTCTCGAAACGATGCTGCCTAGAATGAGCTCCAAGACCTCAACTTCCTCCAGCCCCTCACCCCGTCAGTTAAGTTACTCCCGCAGGTAGCACCTCAAACTGTACCAGAGAGAGTCAGGTCTGTTAGTCAAACCCTATTACCAGAAAGAGAAGAGGGGCGGCTTTCAGAACAAAAGCATCAGGATCACTCTGAGAAGGAGAAGCGTGCAAAGGCGGATGATCTGGAAAGACCCACTTCCACCTTCTCTACGACTCACAACATTCACCCTCTGAATAAAAACAGGACCAACATAAAGCATGAAATAGCTTCGGAGATGTATGGGATGGAGAGCAATATTAGTAAGTCTTTCCGATCGGTTAACCACAGTAATAAAAACGGCAGGCACCGAAACCGAAACATACAAACTGTCAGCCCAGCGCAAGGCCCGCCATGTAAAGGAAACCCGGTGAAGTCCCGAGGTGACCTTAGGAAACCTTTGAATGAAGGTTATGCGACCGTCAATGGAAGACGAGTCATATGTCTGCTTGTACCTGATCTCGGGTTTAGTGCAGTTGCTTCATCCTCACTCGTAAACGTCGATGAAATTACTGAGGAATATGTAATGGTAAATGCACCTATGCTCCATGGGGAACCGATGGAATTGCCCATTGCAGGCTTGCACTTAGAATCTCATTATGAGACAGGATTTATTAACGCAGCAATAGTAGACGAACGCTTTTTCCCCATACCCCAAGGAGGGAGTTACTTGCTCTTAGGAAACTCAGCACATGCCATAGTGAACATGACTGAGGAGGGCGGGGAAATTCAAACGCCTATGTCGATTTCCAACATTTTTGGAGGGAAGTTGGAAACAGGTCAGAGGAATACAAATCCTGGAATCCATGGTTTTAAACCATTAAAACAAACCCCATCCACCATCCTTGTGCAAAAGGAGGTGAAAATGTGTCACAGGGAACCTTCTCCCTTGATACATGATGGGAATAAACTGCCGAAATTAGTTTCTCCGATCCTCACAGGAGAGGCAGTTTTAAAGGCATACAATCACCCCACAAGCAGGGAAGGCAGAAGTACGACCTCTTATCATTCAGCACTGCAAAATGTCGAAGCCGGACAAGATTCGGAAAAGCACATCAAGACTTCAAAGTCAGAACTTCGCACACATCGGCTCATGGATGAGTGTGGGACAGGCCGAATTCAGCACAACTCTAAGGTGTCCTCTATGCTACAAAATTCACTATCAATTCGTCTCAAGAAAGAGGCGGTACCAGAGGAAATAATTTGCCTCCAAGTTAAAGGAGATCATGAAGGAACCTTAAAAGGCCCGACGCAGCCTGAGATTACTGTAATAGGAAAGGCCGGGGAGCAGTCAGAGGTGACACCTGCGCCAGAATATGAACACCTCCTTACAGAGGAGCGGATACAGAGCGAAATGGGAGGGAAACCCAAAGTACCTTGTGGAAAACTATTAATTAACTCACCTCTCAAGGGAGAGGCGGTGTTAGAAGAGCGGTCCTCCTCTAAAATCCTTGGAGAAGGATATATGTCTGGATTACCTAATTCAACCTCCCATCATCCTAAGAAGGAGATTGTCTTAGATGAGTATATTTACACCCAAACGAGTGGATGTGGGTATGCGCCCATACGGGGCCCAACACAAACTATGGTTATCATGACTGAACGAGTTAAGAAACCTGAGTCATCCCCCAAACCCCTGCACACGGATTTAGAAAAGGCCCAGACTGAGAACATTACGTTCACGCTTTGGATTGGACATCAGTTTTACGCCCACTCGCGCCCTACAACCCAGGGAGAAGTTTATGGCGAAATCAGACTGATAGACAAAAGTATCGGCAAGAGAGGACTCAAGAACACGCCACATGTTGCATCGTCCTCGTCTAAAGCCCACTGGTTGAAAATGTGCAATTTGTCACATTTAACTCGACGTCTGAAGATCGGGATTAGGATGCACCCTATCTTACGTCATGATCACTGGCGGAGCAGGAAAGCTAACAGACGTAGTCTAGGAAAGAACTACTCCACCAGTAAACATTTCACCCCGCGTAGTTTCCGGGAATTGCTCATAAGAAACGGAAAGAATAGAACTACTGCTCACTTAGGCAGGTCGTATAAGGCGACCAAAATAAGGATGTATAGGATGGTACCGACCTTGTCAGGACAACCCATTTCCTATCAACCGACATGTCGTCAATCCATACGTTTTAATGCAGGCCCATTGCCAGGAGAATGTCAGCTACATTGGTGGAAGAAGAAAGAGAGTAGTGCGAGGAAAGTGAAGATGAGAAGAACGAATTTAGGAATGATCGAGAAGACCAGACCTCAGTATGTTAGACCGCAGGTCAAACTGAAGGGGGAGGCTATGTCGTAACACGGTCTATTCTTCTCTCCATCTTTGTCTCCCTTCTCTTCCCTTCTTTCTCTCTCTCCTTTATTCTCATTAATTTTCACGTTACACTACGGTATTTTCGGCGCTGTAGTCAGCGTTTCTCTCTCAGACATCACGGCGCTTACTAATGGTTACTGAGCAAATATCGCAAACGCATCAACACCAGGTTATAACACATGGCCAGAGGATATACCTTAATTAAGAGTAAAAGGCGTCTTAAAGTCTAGAGATCCATTGCTTTATTGCACCTTATTTGAGGGACCTGACGGAAAACGCCCCAGTGTCAAATTTCATTGCATCAGCCAGCACGTGTATGCCTTCTAGGAGTAACCAGTAATTACGGGGCGGGGAAGCTTTCTCACGCAAGACGGTTCGCAACTGCGTCACACGATCTCAGGTTCAGGGAGATAATTTACGTGTTATTACGTCGGAATGATTTAGAACACGTGAGAAGAGATTCATAAAATCTAGAAGCTTAGACGAAAACTTCACTTACACGCATGACTGGTGGGCCGAGTGCATCTACATGGCGAGAAATTATACATTACAAGCACTTTGGTATTAACCAAGCGGTGTTGTATAATTTCACTCTGTGCAGGTTCGTATAGACTGCAAAATATGCACGTAGAATATTCATTGGTATAAATGTATTGTTATTCTTAATATGATCTAAACATGTGCTATGTGAATTATTCATTGGTATAAAGGTATTGTTATTCTTAATATGATCTAAACATGTGCTATTTGAATGATTGTTGCTTGCATACAAACTTATCTCAACTAGCCCCACAGCAAATAGAAGATAACATCTATCATATTAATTGCTTTATCCCTTACGAAGATAAAGGCAGTCCCATGGCAGAGATTGTCATAGGGAAATGAAGTGTTAGAAGCTTCATCATGAAAGATCCCGCTTTTACGAGGTTAGGTGAACAGTTCCCTTCCTCGCTGCCTTTTTCTTCCCTAGCTCGAGAGCACAACTGAGTGCCCATTTACAGCTGGTAAACTGGAGTGTTCCACAGCCAGGTTTCAGTTCCAAAACTATGTAGTTGTGCTACAGAAGAAAGCAACCTGATCGCTTGGCCAGTCGGTCACTCACTTTATCTATTTGTGTAATATAAATGTATTGTATGTTATTGTTATTCATCATTGTATGAAGGAACGACTATCCTTGTAGAACACAGTTCTTGTGAAAGAAGACTGACTAAACCAAGTAACTCCTGAAGTTACATAGGTCTAAGTTTACCTATCATGTCTTGACTGTGAGAAAGGAAGTCAGATGAATGTAACATTGATATGCCTGATGTGTGACTGTATGAAAGTGAAGTATAAATATCTTATATAACCTGGAAAGTTTGCCTGTAATCTTTAGATTGTATGACATAATAGTCCTCTTATTGTATGAAAGAGGATAATTTCTGATATGCCTGGTGTATGCGGTTTGAATGGGAATGATAGCTGTTCCCATATGACAGGAAAACTCATGAAGCCACATTTGTGTCTTCAGACTTTTAGGTTTCTGAGCGGACAACATTCGCAGTTGCAGAATTCAGTGTCCGGCGCCTGACGGTAACAGACAGCCAGTCTTTTGACCGAGCAGCAGAACCAAAAGCCAGAGATCTCGTCAACTCCTAAGCATAAAGGAGCATAGATCAACGCTCGCACGTGTAATGTCATATCGCTGCAGGATGACAGCACCTAACAACCTGCGCCAGGGCTGACAACATCGGATTACAGATAAGTCCAAAAGCATAAGGATTATTTTCCTCCAGAAATCTCAGAGATCTTATTCAAATTCCAACCAGAACTTTCACCTAAATACTAACGGAACTATATTTAAAGTGCCTTCCAGTGTATTACAAAGTGAACATTACATTCAACAATGTTAGGCAACTCTCATGATAGTCACACCAGTGCAAATGATGATTAGTAGGACATACTAGGACTTTTAGTCATTCAGTGTTTATGTCCATATTATTATTATTTTCGTTTATCTTTTCATTTTCTTTGTGTCATATATGTGGTTTAGGGATTAAATATCTGTACATAAGTTATATCATCTACCAAGTGGTCGAGTGAGTTTCTTACATGTACTGTCTCTTAAATCCATATATGTGTCATTTCCTCAGTATGAGAGGATGGGGGCTTAATAACAATTATAATATTCAGTAAGAATAACAGGGGAGATTTGTCGCAAGGAAACAGAATCCATTCTCATGTGCCCTTCTGAGACATTATCTCTTTGTGAGAATATTCGCCTTCCTTTCACCCCTTACTTGTATAGGAATCTAACAATTAACGAGCCACTTCTGAGATCCTATATATCTTTCTTACATTTCTCAATTTACAACTTTCTTATCCAACTGTGCTGTGACAATTAATGTCCAGCCTTTTTGTAGAGTGTTCACTGGAATAACTACACATACAGTTTCTGTTCCTGTGAGTGATAACGTCTGCTATTACTATGCTGTAGTGTGACGTACGTCTAGTTCGACAAGTGAATTTTCCCTGATTTGATGGATGATTAAAGGGACTTAAGCTTTTCATAACATTAGAACCCCTGGACATTTGTTGTAACTTTTTGGTTTCGCCAGAGCGAACCGATTCCACCGGGACTCATTTAGTAGGCGGCATGAGATCTAAAGACACTGAGACGATCCCCGAGCAGAGAAGCTAGTTTCTCGCAGGTATTTATCATCTCCGCGCGAACACTAAACCGCTCGCAAGATGGACCAGAGCGGTCAGAAGAAAGACACTGGGGGGGATCTCAGGAAGGACGGGCGGCATGCTATCAAAGACAGTAGTGGTCCCTGAAACGATTTCGCATCTCGGTGTTAAACACGGAACCGATCGCAGTGGGAGCGAATGGGGAAAGCCGACGCAAGCAGCGAGCGAAGATACGAGAGGCAGGGGTGGCTTCTCTCTTTGGTCTGGCGGTCAGATCCCCAAAAGTCTTCTGAGATCAACAAAGCTGTCAAGTTTCTCATGTCCCACTCATCTTTCATTTCATTCTAGATATATACAGACCTCGTAGAAATACACTTTATCACTCGCTGGCCAGAACTTAACAGAAGCACTAGCTATATTTGAAATCTTGCTAGATTATCCCATGGATTTTATACATATTTGCAGTGAATTCTATTCTGTGCAAAGCGAGTGATCGTAACCTGTGCGATCCCCGCATTAAGAAAGCAATAAAGAAATCAATCTAAGCAAAGCAAAGCATAAACAGTGTGTAGAGTTCCCCTGACGCAGAACCTTTTGAGACTGTGTAAATTTTTAATCTTTGAGGTGATTCTAACGTTTGGAATTCCGCTATCTAACTTATAGCAAAGAAAGCACACCCAAAGACAAATTTAACGCACCATCAAGCAAATTAAGTCGTAACGGGAAGAAGAACACTGGCCCGAGCTTTTGTTAGTTTACTGACACAGAGAGAGAATACATATTCCTGAACAGTGATGTGACTAGTTTTCTCACTGAATTTAAACCATACCTCACGGATAAAGTGTACCAGCACGCGTAAGAATTTTATTATCAGCGGCATAGTCAAATAGACCACACCATCCTCACCCCGGTATCAGAGACCGTGCCCTCCCATAGAAACTGTTATTAAGAAAAGAGACACAATTACAGATTCATTTTCCAGCGATTACGGGATCCTTTTATGTGCTGACCGCCTACCCGCTAATCTGGGGCTAGAACTTGAACAAACACTCATACATTTAGTTTGAGGTGTAACTGCTGTTGTGTTATTCTATGGAGTGCAAGATTTTTTCACAATCGGTAAGTGAGAGCAAGATGAGTGAAGGCCTTTACTAGCGCGTGTATGAATGACAGGAAATTAAATCTTTTGTGTAACCATTTTGTTAACTTGCTTACCTGGTAATGTATATCTTTTCTGTATACCCTACATTGTTCCTTTAAGTGGGATAGTTGATAATTTGTTAACTCTGTTTAAAACCCCCTCCTTTTCATTTCCTTAGTAAAGGGAAGAACAATTGGGAAGAACAGGATTTCTTTCTACCACCTATACCTAATTTTGTAACACCTCTTTTCAGAGTAATTAACTTTACTGTTAGGTTAACTTACCTACGTTCCTGATAAACTATTCTATCTTTGGAGCTGGGTTTATCTTTGTTAATAAGCGGGACGGGCTTAGTCCGATACCAATCTTCTTCACCCCTCCCGACCTTGTTATTTGTATTTTTCTGTAAATTTTGATAATTTTTTGTTGTAAAACAATTGATTAATTTTAGTGATTGTCTTTTTTAACTTTAATAAACAACATAAAACTTACAATTCGAGTACACGGTGTTGGGAACTACCCAAAGCCCAAATCAAAAATTACCCTATTTGTTTAAGATAGTTTTCGTATTTATCGTAGTCTGTGTGTTTGAAGGCACCAAAAATCGGTTCGTGTGAGATGCAGATGTGTGTTTGGAAAAATTTGCAATAAATAATATTGTTTGAACCAGGAGAGTGGTAGAGAAGATTGAGAGAAACGATTTGTCGTAAATAAGTCTGTCTTTTACTCTCCTCCAGCACTCTGTGGAGCATCATATTTAATCTCTACACTTCTATCACTGAGTTTTTTCACCATCATTCTACACTCTAAACCGGACTACTATTTCTAAGACTCTTTCTCATCAAAATAAATTTACGACAAATATTTGGCTGGGGCCTCGCCGGAATAAAGATATTTTGAGTCTGATCTAAGTCTGGGTCTAACTAGATAGAGTGTGAGTGATCTGTCTTTGTGATTTAGGGAAATAAATAAATAATTAATTACACCCCTAGACAACACCTTTTAGTATTTGGGTCGTCCACACAGCATACTTTACAGTTGTTTTTCTTTCCACAGCAGTAGAAAGTACGGTTAATCATAAATTTGGTTAGCTAAATTATCCTCTGGCGGAGAAAATTAAATTTTACTTTATAAGATTTGCTGGGATTGCGTGATTGGTTTTACAGTTACTAAAGGTTTTTTTGAAGTTAATAAGAGTTGAGCTTAGTTAAAGACGGACTGTTCTGCTTTTTATAAATTAAGTTAACAACGTATCATCTCAATTATTGACTTCAGGGGGAGTTTTGTTGTCGAGGAGAATTAAAATTTTAGGGAAAAATTTTTTTTTCCTTTTAAATTGTTTTAATATAAATTTTTCTCGACTGTTAGTAAAAGTAGATTCTTTTCTAGTGTAACTTACCATTTTAGTGGCATAGTCGCTTGCGTTAAGAGTCTTAAGTGACAATAATAGCAGCGATAAGTTTGCACATTGCAAATAGGAGGTAACACAAGTAAATTTATACTTTGTGTTTTTTTTTTTCTCGTAGCGAGTTTGAGTTTTTTCCCCTTCTTGTTCCATCTTACTATTCTCTAGTCTTAGAAGCATCCAGTTCTTTGGTATGGCAGAGAGAATTAGGATAAGATCCATTTTGAGACAGGAGGCGAAGGACTCAGGGTTAGAAGGAGAAGCCGTGAACCTGTTTGTCAACAAAGAACTTGAAAGATATGACGCGGAGCAAGAGAGGGCAGAGAGGAAGGAAGCACAGGATAGAGCAGAGAAGAAGGAAGCAGAAGAGAGGGCAGAGAGGGAGGAAGCACAGGATAGAGCAGAGAAGAAGGAAGCAGAAGAGAGGGCAGAAGCTAGGAAGAAAGAAGCGGACGATCGTCAATTGGAGCAGAAGAAAATTGAGGCAGAGATGGAAGCTCGCAGGGAGAGAGAGAGAGAGAGGGAAAGACAGCATGAACTGGCGCTTAAGGCTTTAGAGAGTCGGGGCGCATCTACTTCAAATAACGGAGAGCCGTCTTCGCCCCAGTCTCAGTCAATGGACCTCTCCAGCACTCAATCTGCCCAATTAACTGCGATGTCTTTTGCTTTAGAGTCTTTTCCTAGTCCCAATGAGAAAATTGACAGCTATCTAGAAAAATTCGAGAGGCTCGCAAATCTGTATGGGTTAGAGAGTTCCCGCTGGGCACTTAAACTCTCAACGTCATTAAAAAGTACTGCTTATGACGTATATACAAAGCTGGGAACCAACCAACATGATTACGACATGCTGAAAAAGGCCTTGCTAGAGCGGTTTGAGATGACCGCCCGAAAATTTCTGCAAATGTTCAGAAACAGCCGAAAAGAGAGCACGGAAACATTCCCACAGTTCTCTTCACGTCTCACGGGCTATTTGACAAAGTGCATTGAATTATCTGACCTACCTCTTACATATGAGGGACTACTTGAACTGTTCTTGTGGAACAGATAAAGTCAACTTTGTCAAACGAAACCCGTAGATTTTTGGCTGAACAGGGCGCAGTCAGGCTTGAGGACATACTCAATAAGGCAGAACGCTATACCAATGCAATGGCCGAACTTCCCAGCACTAAACGTACACCCACAGATGAGCCATCTCGTAAACAAAATCTAGAGCAGTCATCCTATTCCTCTAATTCCTCTCAGAATTATAACCAACGAGAAAATAATACCCAGAGACCTCCCCAGGAAAAATCGAAATTCTACAAAACCCGTTACCCCCCTAACAACAATTCTGATCAACCCACCAAGCCTACGTGGCAGCGCGGCCACCAAGGTCAAGGAAAAGGGAAGACCCCTACACCAGGAACGTCTGATCAGGGCAAACAAACCGGTCCAAACCGCGTCGGATGTTTGCATACAGCCTCGAAAGGTAGAGTCAATGTCAGTGATTCTCAACCTGAGGGGGACCGACCCTCAAGTCGATGAACTGTAATTTTGAATGGTACCTCAACTACTTGTCTCTTTGACACTGGACTAAGCTTTAGTTGTATTGTCGCTAGGCACCTAGTCAAACCAGGTCAGGAGACAGAGGAAACCGTCAAACTTAGTGGAGTTTTCAGGAGTGATGCACCCAGGACGCTTCCTATCGCACTGGTAGAAATACACTCTGACTTTGTCAGAGGAGTTATAAAATGGCCATTATGGATGATCCTATGTACCCAGTTATCCTGGGATGTAGATATGTGTTTATTGGGAGACCAAAGGAGCCGATTGTGGCAGCGGTAACCACAAGAGGGCAAGCCAAGAAGGAGAGGGAGCCTGCGCCAAATTTGTAGCCGAATGAACTGAAGGAGGCGCAACAAAAGGACCTTACTCTGGCGCCCTGCTTTAGAAAACTGCCCATGGCTAAGGACCCCAAACACAACGGAGACATCTTTTTCTTAAGGAACGGCGTTATTGTAATCGGTAGAAACGGGCACCCGGACACGGGGAATAATACCAGCTCCTAGTACAGAAGCAGTTACAGCAAGCCAGATCTTAGAAATGGGGGTACTCTTTCCTTTAGCGGACATTATGGGACAAAACGCCACCTATTCAGCGAATACAAAAGAAAACCACTATTGGTGGCCCAGGGAATGAACTCTGACATTATCTGGTATGTGAAAATCCTGCGCCCTGTAGCTAGGAAGGGTAGCACCAAGCACTTGACACCCCCCCAGTTACCCATGGGGCTAAGATGCCAATAGTAGGGGACTCCATTTGAACGGGTTGCTGTCGACTCGCGTTCTAGTCATTGGACCCTGAGAAAGGACAAATAGAAGGCACAGGTATCATCCTGACTTAGTCGACACTTGCAAAATGTGGGCCGAAGCTGTACTGCTACCATGCATTAATTCCAAGCATGTCGCAGAAGTCCCTCGTGCAAATTCTTTACACGGTTGGGTATTCCCTCAACAAAGTTTTGACGGACAATGGATCCAATTCCCGTAGCCTGTTAATGGAGGAGATCTTTAAGATGTTGAGGGCCAAAACATATCCACACAGAGTCCCTACATCGGTCGGAAATTGGCTCGTTGGAACAGTTTTACGGCACCCTTACCACCATGTTACGTAAGCTGGGGTCAGGAGAAACCGGAAGACTGGGACCCTATATATATAGATCTGCTGCCTTATTCGCCTACGAGAGGTTCCCAAGCGTTCTACGGGATTAGCGCCACGATTACCTTTTATTTGGCAGACTATTAGGGGCCACTAGACAGACCTTACTTTCGGTCCTTGACAGACCAAAAGGCTGACGAGACTGTCGTCTCTGCAAGCAAAGTATGTATCTGAGCTCAAGGAAAATGCCTAAAGCAAAGTTGGGATCTAAGCTACAACTCAACTTACAGAAAAGCCCGAACGCTAACACATGCTAAAAGATACAACAAAGCTGCAAAAGAGTAGAGGATACTACATCAGGGAGGAGGATAGTCTTGGTTGCTACTTCCACACCGGAAGCAATAAAACTTCGCATCGGATCGGCAAGGTCCGTTTACTGTCTAAAAAAAAGAGATTAACGTACCTAATATTACAAGGGATCTCTATCGCCAAAGGAAAGGAGAAGGTCTTCCACGTAATTACCCCTTTTGCTTAAAGATATATTTTGTAGAAAGACCAGTGCCATCCTCCGGGCATTGCTCTCGGGCTATCACGCCATGGAACATACGAAACGAAGACGAGGAAGATGACTGCTGGTAGCATGGAGTATCCATTGCTAACCCCACGAAAACTTTAAAAAGATGTCAATGTTCGGCGACAATTCTCTCTCCAGAAAAATCAAACAGAAACCAGGGCTTACTTAAAACAGTACAGTGCAGTTCTTAACGGTGTACTGGTCGATACACATCTCATTGAATTTGATATGAAATTAACAATTGATGCACCCTGTTCGAACCTGAGTTTACCATTCCCGTACGACTAAAAAAGCTGATGCACTTCGCGGAGAAATAGAAAAGCTGCGTCAGGCAGGAATTATCAGTGTGTCTACATCTCCTTACAGTTCAGTGTAGTGCTGTTGCAGAGGAAGCCCAATAAGGATTTCGGGCTGTGTATAGGATTACCGGCTGATAAAACG
>JAMPIV010004682.1:0-178699 GCA_024509875.1 Oreohelix idahoensis | reverse complement strand
GTTTTGTGTGTGAGTTTAGAGTATAAGTGTGAGTAGTTTAGTTTTTTTTTGTGAGTAGTAGTTTAGAGGTCTGATTTATTTAGTAGGAAGTTTAGTAGTAGGGAGTAGTATTTAAGTAGAGAGGTTGAAGTTTAGTATTTTAGTTAGTAGTATTAGTAGTACTACGAAATAGCGTGGTGGGACGAGGGGGGGGGAGGAGGGAGAGGGGGAAATATAAGCGACTTAAGATAATAATAAATAACTTTCCTATACTCTACTCGAACTACTAACGCAACTATAAACTCCCTTTCTTTTCTCGAGAATTTCTAAAATTATGGGTTAACCCCCTCTCTCGCGTTCCGAGGAACTATCACCTTCACCAGATCAGTCAGCGCTTCACAGCAAACAGCAAGCTATCCACATGCAGACGCCAGATACAGCCCGATTCCAGTTCTTCGAAGAAGGACCCCCTGAATTTGGAGTGGATAATCCTTGGTTTTGATACTTATTTCCAATTAACCTTTTTATCAAATATATTTTTAAGACGTCCTTGGAATTTTGTGTAGTAATTCCTGATTAACTTCTGTATGCCGAAGCAACTACATGGCATAATTACTCTCTTTAAAATGTTAGAGGTTTACTAAAATCATGTCAGCGAGAGGGTGTGCCGTGGCATACTGGGTCACCAATATTTCTTCTCATTGCTTAATTACTAACTAAGGATTTAAAACAAACGACAAAAAACCGCTCAATGTAAGAACTCAGAAAGATTTATTTAACCCACCGAAGAGACATGACCTTGTGTCTCTTAGAGGAGCAATAAAACCTCAGACCATCAAAAAGTTTTCTCTATTTTGATAATTTCAAGAATATCCATCGTGAAAAGTGTAAATTTCCGCGTTATATTCCTGTGCTTTTGAGATGACATCTGAGAAATTCACAAAAACCTATCCTCAGCTCATAGTTTTTAATAAACAAAGAAAAAGAACGATAACCTTATAACAACTTCCCCTCAGGCTCGCCCTGATATTTCTTTATCAGAGCTGCCCTAAAAAAGCATTATTAATTATCATTGTCGGGGTTTGTCGGACCTCTTCAACGAAATAATACCTTACTCAGAATATACTCCCCCCATATTTAATTTTCCCAGAAAACAACTTGATTTCCCCCAACATAACTGGGGTGATTTTGATTTTTTTTTTTTTTTTTTGAGTTCCAACAATTTTAGCATTTTAGAAAAATCGACAAATGGGGCCCCGTTTGTTTATGTTTTTTTCCCAAAATCCACAGAAAGGCCAAAAATGAAAAATGCACGTGTTATGTCCCCCCGATCACCTGGGGTACCAACCAAAGGTTTTTTTTTAAAAACCGCTGTTAAGACTATGGACCCGGGTTAACATTATACTCAAAACAAAGGGTTTTTTTTTTTTTTAATTTTTTTTTTTTTGTTTTACACAATTAAAACCCACCCAAAAAATTTCATGGCCACTGAAATTAAACCTCAATTTAAAAACCTCATTATCATTGCAATTTATAATTCCCCCCCCTCCTAAATTTCAAAATCAAAATGTTTTCTTTAACATTCAAGCTTATTTGCTATCTGTTCCTTTTTTCCTCTCAGTTCCAGCTTTTTTTTTCCCAGAGCCTAAATTTCTAATGTTCCTCTCCCCCCCTTTTCTGTTCTGTCTGGTTCTTGCTGCAGGTTTCTGCAGAAGGCAAGGAAGAGGGCAAGCCTCTATTTTCGGATTTTTTTAATTCCCTGGTTTACTTTCCTGCTCTGCAGAAGCCCCACCAGCTTTCCCTAAAATTTTTTTCTATTTTTTTTTTTTTTATTTCTGCAACAACTCAAGCAACTTACTTAATTTTTGATTTTTGTTTTTTGTTCAACGACCTGCAGCACAAGCTTGTTTTCCAATTTCTCTTCTGTTCTCCAAACCAAGCAAAACTCCGTTTCAATCAAATCTCCTTTCCTCCACTGCAATTTTTCAGCAATTTCATTTCCTGTTTTTTGTTCTGCCAGCAAACATCAAAGCCCTTCTTAGTGTGGGGGATCCCCTAAATTTTTTTACAGTCGTTAAGGATCCCCCTGGTGTTTATTGTTTTTTTATACTGCCCAAACTTCCAAATTTTGCCCATCTTTCCCCCCTCCCCCCACCTTTGTGCAGGATTCCCCCTGAGGCAAAAATTTATCTTTAAGTTGTCCCAAAGCAGCAGTAAATATCCCCCCCATGCTTTATCCTTTTTTTTTTTTTCCCTAATGGAGTTTTTATTTTTTTATCTTCCCCAGCTTTTAGAGAGCTTTTTTTTTTTCCCCCATTTCCCTATCCTGACATCATATCTTTATTTCTTCTACCTTTCCCCTTCTTTTGAAAAAAAGTCTCTTTTCTTCTCTCTTCATCAGCACAGCACATCATTTTTTTTTTTTTCTCTTCAAGCAGCAGCAGCAGCAAGCACAGCCAGCTTTTCGTTCTTCTTTCCTCTTTTCCAGCAGACGCTGCACAGCTTCTAATAATTTTTTTCTTCTATTTGAAGTTTCTCTTCTTCCCTCTCCTCAGCCGCAGCTTTCTTTTTCTTTCCATCAGCTTGCCAAATCTCATCTGCCAATCCGAAATCTCTCAGCATCCTATCTTTCTTTGTGTTCCAACTTAAATGCTTTCAGTACTTCTTGACTGTAATATTGCAATAGTACAAATTGATAAGATTGCCCATATCATCTAACTCTTTTCCAGTCATTATCAAGCAGATTTTTCCGTTGTGCAATAAAGTTACTCTAATTGTTGACCTTCTTGTCTTCTTAAAAATCTGAAACCTGAAAAAGTATAAATAAAATCTACCTTATTTTCTTTTTTCACTTAAATTTAATGGGAGACAAGTCCCCTATACCATAGACTTAGTCTTAGTGAAAAACTTGTATGGTTATTTTGTTTATCATATAACCAATGATAACTTGAAGTACCTGTGGAAAACAATAACTGTATATATCAAATACTGTGAGAGACATGCCTTACAAAGGTCTTGTATACCTTAATGTAATCAATGATCACTTGAGTACCTGTGGAAAATAATATTTCCTATACCAATCACTTTGGGAGACAAGCCTTACAAAGGTCTTGTATACCTTAATGTAATCAATGATCACTTGAGTACCTGTGGAAAATAATATTTCCAATACCAATCACTTTGGGAGACAAGCCTTACAAAGGTCTTGTACACTTTGTTTTATAACAATAATAATCATAAAGTACTGATCTGTACTATAATATAAGTGTATTCAACTATACCTCCTATGTCATATGTCAACTAAAGACATTACAAAGGACAAACAAGAAAAGACAATCTGAAAACATTTGCAGAGATCAAATTAAATTAAATAGGAGAAATGAAAAAAAAATGATCACAGAATTTGTGATGATAACTGCAATAAGATAACAAGACAAATAACGCCACAGTGTATAAACATAAGGGTGTAAAGAACTGAAATGAAAGGAAAGATGAGACCTACAATTATACAAACAAATCAAACAAAAATAAAGAACAGAAAAATATTACAAATACAAATATGAAGACAGTCGTCACAGCTAACAATTATTTGCAAACAATGTTGCATGCAAATTTCAATTAAGAAATTGCTCCCAATAGAACGCCAGAACAAGACCAATATCACTTGGTATTTCCTGTTCTAGTCACCTCCCATCCAGGCCCGCAAACACATAACAATCACACATATAACAAATAATATATAAACATAAATACATATAAATCATAAATGTGTACATTATATAATGAAATGTGTTGCAGTTGTAATGTATTGTACTGTATGCTCAGTTTTAACAAATTAGACTACCACTTTATTGAGTAATAGATTTGCTTTCTAACTGTTACACTGTTCAATTTTTTGAGCACATTAGAAGATCCAACGATGAAATTTGCACTTTATGTTCAACATTGCTCTTCTATTTCAGCAGGCTAAACAATCACTAGTTTAGAACACTGACTGTACTGTGCCAAATGTCAACAAGTGCTGACCCAGATATTGCTACACTTGTCAGAACAGGTCAAGCTGACATTGATTGTATAGCTGTCCTACTGGTGTTGATGTGGTCAAACAAATGTTCTTGCAACTGTAAAATGTGATTCTCAACACAACAAGACTGCGTAGGCTGGACCCAGGAATCTGGCCCACCACTGTAAAGTGTCATACTAAAGTGTGGTGTAAAGTGTTCTTTTTCTTCGGTAAAGCTCCACTATCAATCACTGTAGCATGTTGTTTGTGGTGCCACTACGGTATATGTCCATTGTAGTGTACCGAGTTGTTGAGATCAGGCATGCTCCAGTCTACCCAGCTGTAAATGGGTAACTCACCCTAGTCCTGAGTTAGGGAAGGCAAAGGCAGCTGTAAGCAGTAGTTTCCCTCTAAGGCTCCAGGGGAAGCAGGCCCTAAACTTGGTCAATTCAACCGACGCAGGATGGTGTATATATGGAGTAGAAGTGTAGAGTGTGATTAACGCGAAGGGTGGACTGTTCGTGTTCTGACCAATCTAAGCACTCATTCACTTGTGTCTACAAGGCACCAATGCAGACTGCTGGAATCTTTGTTTACACAGTTTATTTAGACGCACACACTGGGACATAACGAGTAAATCATGGGTATGTGTTGACACATCAATCTGCAGGCATACATAGTAGATCCCATGTCATGACACATTCATATATCATGGGTAGTACATCAATAGCTTCCAATGTTATCATACATTATGGCCGCATCCCCTATCTGACTAAACGCGTCAGTGAAGGCGGATCGGTAAGTAACTAAAGTTGCTTTATGTTCACAGTTTATATCATATTATGAAACCACGATAAGGGGTTTCTATCAAAATTGAGATCTCCTCGCCACTGTCCGAATAGTAAGATACATGCCCCGTTCTCTGGACAGTGATTCAAAAATATGATGACAGGAATGTAACATGGCCGCCTTCCTGAGTTGTCGCTCACTCACTCACAGGAGGATATATATAAGCCAAAGTTAATTTGAAATGCATATGAATAATTTCCTAAAGTTTCTCCATACAGTTCTACAGTAATCCAGTTACTTCACGTAGACATAACTGCTGTATGGAAGCCCGTCATCTTCGTCGATACAAACATGACCCTAGCGTTGCGAAGCATAATATTCCAGCTAGGTCTAACCGACATGAGATCATCAAAAATAGGGTCTGGCATTACCTGGAGTCCGAATCATACATGATACCGTACATTAGGAGAGTCTCTAACACCAACTCTAGTAGAGACACAATCTCCTACAGAAGAAAAACCACTTCATAAATCATTTTTACTTAAGAATGTACCAGCCCTTGAAAATGCGTACCCGCCATTGTAAACGGTACATCGGAACTCATCACGACTTGTTAAGACAACTCATACTTCCGCTAGAGCGGCATAACAAGAATATAGTCCTGCCTACCCATCCAAAATATACAATATAGGACTGATTCTACTTGTACTAATAATATGTAATACATATGAATTCAGGCCATAAACATAATAAGCAAATTAATCTATTTTCTGGCCCGAACAAATAAGTACGGACATGAGTGCAATATCCATGCGCCGAATCAATATCAAGAACGATTACTCCTATAATCAAAAGTATAAATCAATCATGAATTATCTAGCTTTACCATAGACAGCATTTTCATACACAAATGAATGAATGTCTATATCTTTTCCATATTAAATAGCCATATCGATTTTTGTAATATGTGCGTCAAAATATGCACGCAACAACATGGTCATTACGAATGAACCATGTTTATCTTCTTTACGTATTACATATATTATAATCTGGAACATCATGGCTCCTCATGTCAGAGGGACGCACTAGCCATTGATCATAACGAATTAAATGGAAGTTCTGCCGTGACAAGTAGGGCTATAAGTCTCTGAGACGTGAGACATCGAAATGAGCCGTTCTCTGGCAACAATTATAAGATTTAGACGAATTCCTGAGAAGATTCAGCAGGAATAAACTTCATCGTCTTTCAGTATATAATTATGTTAACATATATGTGTCTTCTCTTCACATTAGAGTAAGAACACCGAAAATGCGTCTATTACAGACGACTAAAATATTACAATGCCTCAAGAGTCTGAGTTGTATGGCAACAAATCGACGCAGCAAAACGCGTCATCTGCATTCAATGATAATGCAGAAAAGTACGCATAAATATTTAAAATATACATTTATTTTTGATGCGCTCACATGTGCGTCTATCAAGACCAGACTGGCATGTTAGAGTCTCACACACTTAACTCCCACGCGAAAAAGGACTTAACACACACGTTGATAAATGTGTGCTGACACACGTTGATAAATGGGTGCTGACACACGTTGATAAATGGGTGCTTACACACGTTGATAAATGGGTGCTTAGACACGTTGATAAATGGGCGCTTACACACGCTGATAAATGGGAGCTTACACACATTGATAAATGCTTGCTTACACACATTGTTAAATAGATACTAACACGTTGATAAATCGGTACTTACACAGGTTGATAAATGGTTGCTTACAGACGTTGATAAATGGCTGCTTACACATGCTGATACATGGGTGCTTACATTCGTTGATTAATGGGTGCGTACACACGTTGATAAATGGGTGCTTACACACATTGTTAAATGGGTTTTAGCACACGTTGATAAATGGGTGATTACACACGTTGATAAATGGGTGTTTACACACGTTGATAAATAGGAGCTTACATACGTTGATAAATGGGTCCAGACACACATTGTTAAGTGGGTGCTGACACACATTTATAAATGGGTGCATACACAAGTTGATAAATGGGTGCTTACACACGTTGATAAATGGGTGTTTACACATGCTTGATAAATGGGTGATTACGCACATTGATAAATGAGTGCTTACACACGTTGATAAATGGTTGCTTACACGTAGATAAATGGGTGCTCACACTTGATAATTGGGTGCTTATAGAAGTTGATAAATGGGTGCTTACACATGTTGATAAATGGGTGCTTACACATGTTGATAAATGGGTGCTTACACACGTTGATCAATGGGAGCTTACACGTAGATAAATGGGTGCTCACGCTTGATAAATGGGTTCCGACACACGTTGATAAATGGGTGCTTACACGTGTTGATAAATGGGTGCTTACGCACGTTGATAAAAGAGTGCTTACACAGTTGATAAATTAGTGCTTACACACGTTGATAAATGGTTCTTGCACACGTTGATAAATGGGTGCTTACACACGTTGATAAATAGGTGCTTACATAGGTTGATAAATGTGTGCTGACACACATTGCTAAGTGGGTGCTGACACACGTTTATAAATGGGTGCTTACACACGTTGATAAATGGGTACTTACACAAGTTGATAAATGGGTGTTTACACACGTTGATAAATGAGTGATTACGCACATTGATAAATGGGTGCTTACACACGTTGATAAATGGGTGCTTACACGTAGATAAATGGGTGCTCACACTTGAAAATTGGGTGCTTATATAAGTTGATAAATGGGTGCTTACACATGTTGATAAATGGGTGCTTACCCACGTTGATCAATGGGAGCTTAAACGTAAATAAATGGGTGCTCACGCTTGATAAATGGATGCTTACACACGTTAATAAATGGGTGCTTATGTGGCCGGGGGAGTGGACGGGAACGGCACCGAATCAAGTTAGATGTGACCGGGCTTGGTCACGGTGACAAATCAAGTCTAGTGTGACAGGGTGAGAATGGGGTGGAATCTTTTATCAATGTTCATCTGTTGTTTTACTGGCGACTGCCAGAGGTGGTGATTACAGAATAGGAATTGGAACATAACCCAGGTGGTTCTTTTGGAGACTCGTAACTGTGTTTATGTTTTAGGCTGCATGATCGTCGAAAATATGGTAACATTCTTTTCTCAATTACCTGATGTAAACAAACGACACTTCCTACTGACGTTCAGGAAAATAAGTTCAAGCTGGATTAAATATGAATGAACACCTTTATTAAGTGTCTGCACACTCTGACAACTTCATAATAGTTCATAAATACATGTGCTTCTGTGGTATACAAACCAGTCATCCCAAGAAATAACACACAGCCATCGAACTTACAAGATGGTCCAAACCCCAAAATCACTGCCTCGCTCGTCTCGTGCCTAAAACCAACTCACTTAACTCCCTTCTTTCAAACCATCACTTCCGTCCTAACTACTGGGCAATTCTACCCCAAGTTCGATGACGTCATTTCTTAACCTTTAATTAAATCACTCATAGGATTTGTGACTAGTGTTATTACGCTAACTAGACACGCTCAAATACTTAGTGTTTAATCTTGCTAAGTATTCTTACCCTAACTATAATTAAGTGGCAGCACCTTAGTGTTAATCCGACGTAACAGTCCGTACTGTCACATACGCCCGGGGCCACTAAAGTGTATCCCGTAGGGAGACACTTTATTCCCTAGAAAAAAAATTTACTAACTCTAAAACAAAATTATTGGGATTCATGTATCCCACCATAAATCATGTCTGAAGGACTACAATAAACAATAGATGGGAATGATGGATGAAATAACACCATTAACATTTCACACAAAAAAAATCGATCATGAAGGGGTAGGGACTGATGGACATAACATAAACGAGGGACACATGGGAAGAAAAAAACTATGGAGGTTATGGTAGCTACAAATAGTACTAATAAGTGGCAAAAAAAATATATGAGCAAAATAAAACAGTAACTAACATTAATTAACGAACTAACAAAACGCTTTATGGGTTTATAGTCATCAATATCTCCCACACTTGTGCGAATCATAAAACATGAAATAACATGACAAGCGAGTTAACGTCGCAAGGAAAAAAAACTGGCAAAAAAAAATATGGCGGGTGCACATAAAATATAGCGGATGCCCAAAAATGGCTGTCACCCTACACTTCACTGAAGTGGGTGATGAAAAAAAAATATGAATGGAACAAATGGACATAGAACCACAAAACTTGGTGGCAAAGTATGGGCAAAATGGGTAAGTCTCATAATAAAAAATATGACTACGCCGGTATAACAATAACCGGAAACAATGAATGGAATGGAAACATGGTAATCAATGGACAATGGTATAGAATATATAAATGGGCAAATAGTTAAATCACATGTACGAGTGTCGGTGTAACAATGACTGAAAATTCAAACAATCATAATGCAATATGGTGTCATCATCATAATAAATCGTGAATGATGCCAACATTAGTGGCGGGTGAAGATGTACATTAGTTAATCACTTTTATTTGGTACAACAGAACGATGTAAACCTTAAAAAAATCTGGGTAAAATCTTACGTCAGAAACATGGCAAAAAGAAAAACACACAAAAAAAACAAAAAAAAAATCATAGGGGCATACAAGATGGTCAAATATTACATCAGTCAAAAATAATGTGACATAATGACGCTAACGCGTGTAAAAGGGAACTACATCAACTACAATATATCAGGACTGCAGAGATCGTCTGAGTTGGTGGATCTCCATCAGCAGTGGTCGAAAGGATGTCGTAAGGGAACTGTTCATGTACCGGTAGATTCAGCAATGTCTTTCTTGCGGACAAAAATGTAACAGCTCTCCATAAATAACGGCTGTTGGACTTTCCTATCTGAACTGGAAATGTGCGTAAAGTGTGTAACCCAGATGTTCAAGGATGCGTAATGATTGGTCTTCACGGTAGCATCAGGATCAAGCAATTCAGCAGGAGGGTATTGTGTAGGAGACCTGCATCGGAAGACACGAGAACCAGGGTCGACTTCATGCTAAAAAATAATAGCAGGGCAGGAAATGTCAACCTGACCGGAGACGGCATCTGGAGGTAAGTGCAGTTCAATTTGTAAACATCTTTGCAAAAATGTTCATTGTTTCCAATCTTTCAATGGCTTACAATAACAGGCGAGGATCGTACTGTGTAGGTTGGGATGTAGGAACAATGGCATGGACTACGGGACGGGGTGGAGGCTGCGGACTGGTATGAGGATAACGGAGGGGAACACGCAATCTACGGGACGGAGGTGTGACAGGGGGAGGGAGAGGCGGAGGAGAGGGACTACGGTAAGGAGAATGAACAGAACCACGGGAGCGACGAAAACGGGTTCGTACATGGGCGGCCCGCTGGTGAAGGGGCTTAGGAAAGGGAACAGAATCGTAAATGAATTTTGGATGACGACGTCTAAAGAGAAAACGAGCTGAGGGAAGAGGAACATCAGGTCCAATATCAAAAGAAGAATAATCGGGGGAAGAGTCAAGATCACTAATCTCATTTTTCGGCCAATAAATTCTACGGCCTTCGTCGTCCGTTATATGCTCGAGCTCATCCGACCTGTATCCAATTTCGTCGGGGCCCATAACTCTATCCTCCCCACTTGACGAATCGAATTCTGATTCTATGTCAAGCTGGTACTTTTCTTGTACTGTATCAAGGTCGGAGGGAGGCGGAGGAAAATAACCATAAGGAGAAAGAGAAGGTTCAACATCTGAAGAGTCAGTCTCATGTTCTGTATCAAGGTCGGAGGGAGGCGGAGGAAAATAACCATAAGGAGAAAGAGAAGATTCAACATCTGAAGAGTCAGACTCATGTTCTGTATCAAGGTCGGAGGGAGGCGGAGGAAAATAACCATACGGAGGAAGAGAAGATTCAAAATGTGAACAGTCAGACTCAGGTTCTGTATAAAGGTCGGAGGGAGGCGGAGGAAAATAACCATAAGGAGGAAAAGCGGGGTCAGAAGAGAGATGAACAGAAGGAGGAGAAGCGGGGGTCTGAAGGGAGGTGAACAGAGGGAGGAAAAGCGGGGTCTGAAGAGAGGTGAACAGAGGGAGGAAAAGCGGGGTCAGAAGAGAGGTGAACAGGGGGAGGAAGGGAGGTATGGACAGGAGCTGTGGCAGTAATAGGAGGTACAATAATATCATGCTGAGGCGAAGCATGAGAGGGGCCTGGAGTAACGGAGGGTAACTCAGCCAATCGAGCGTCACGGGAGTGGATACGTGAGTATAGCTCAGGAAGAGGGATATGAACCTCAGCGGTGGAACAGGAATGATAACGTCTGTTAAAGGTTTTTCTCCACTGTGTTACTGGCTTTATATATGCTCTTAGTCCATTTTCTGTCGTTACCATACATCTTTGTTGGTCACTGGTAACATTATTTATTTCAAATATCTTTCCTTGTTTTATTATATTGATAACGTTTCTCACTGTAATTCGACAGTGTCTTTTATTCTGTGGTATACAAACCAGTCATCCCAAGAAATAACACACAGCCATCGAACTTACAAGATGGTCCAAACCCCAAAATCACTGCCTCGCTCGTCTCGTGCCTAAAACCAACTCACTTAACTCCCTTCTTTCAAACCATCACTTCCGTCCTAACTACTGGGCAATTCTACCCCAAGTTCGATGACGTCATTTCTTAACCTTTAATTAAATCACTCATAGGATTTGTGACTAGTGTTATTACGCTAACTAGACACGCTCAAATACTTAGTGTTTAATCTTGCTAAGTATTCTTACCCTAACTATAATTAAGTGGCAGCACCTTAGTGTTAATCCGACGTAACAGTCCGTACTGTCACATACGCCCGGGGCCACTAAAGTGTATCCCGTAGGGAGACACTTTATTCCCTAGAAAAAAAATTTACTAACTCTAAAACAAAATTATTGGGATTCATGTATCCCACCATAAATCATGTCTGAAGGACTACAATAAACAATAGATGGGAATGATGGATGAAATAACACCATTAACATTTCACACAAAAAAAATCGATCATGAAGGGGTAGGGACTGATGGACATAACATAAACGAGGGACACATGGGAAGAAAAAACTATGGAGGTTATGGTAGCTACAAATAGTACTAATAAGTGGCAAAAAAAATATATGAGCAAAATAAAACAGTAACTAACATTCATTAACGAACTAACAAAACGCTTTATGGGTTTATAGTCATCAATATCTCCCACACTTGTGCGAATCATAAAACATGAAATAACATGACAAGCGAGTTAACGTCGCAAGGAAAAAAAAACTGGCAAAAAAAATATGGCGGGTGCACATAAAATATAGCGGATGCCCAAAAATGGCTGTCACCCTACACTTCACTGAAGTGGGTGATGAAAAAAAATATGAATGGAACAAATGGACATAGAACCACAAAACTTGGTGGCAAAGTATGGGCAAAATGGGTAAGTCTCATAATAAAAAATATGACTACGCCGGTATAACAATAACCGGAAACAATGAATGGAATGGAAACATGGTAATCAATGGACAATGGTATAGAATATATAAATGGGCAAATAGTTAAATCACATGTACGAGTGTCGGTGTAACAATGACTGAAAATTCAAACAATCATAATGCAATATGGTGTCATCATCATAATAAATCGTGAATGATGCCAACATTAGTGGCGGGGGGAAGATGTACATTAGTTAATCACTTTTATTTGGTACAACAGAACGATGTAAACCTTAAAAAAATCTGGGTAAAATCTTACGTCAGAAACATGGCAAAAAGAAAAACACACAAAAAAAACAAAAAAAAAATCATAGGGGCATACAAGATGGTCAAATATTACATCAGTCAAAAATAATGTGACATAATGACGCTAACGCGTGTAAAAGGGAACTACATCAACTACAATATATCAGGACTGCAGAGATCGTCTGAGTTGGTGGATCTCCATCAGCAGTGGTCGAAAGGATGTCGTAAGAGAACTGTTCATGTACCGGTAGATTCAGCAATGTCTTTCTTGCGGACAAAAATGTAACAGCTCTCCATAAATAACGGCTGTTGGACTTTCCTATCTGAACTGGAAATGGGCGTAAAGTGTGTAACCCAGATGTTCAAGGATGCGTAATGATTGGTCTTCACGGTAGCATCAGGATCAAGCAATTCAGCAGGAGGGTATTGTGTAGGAGACCTGCATCGGAAGACACGAGAACCAGGGTCGACTTCATGCTAAAAATAATAGCAGGGCAGGAAATGTCAACCTGACCGGAGACGGCATCTGGAGGTAAGTGCAGTTCAATTTGTAAACATCTTTGCAAAAATGTTCATTGTTTCCAATCTTTCAATGGCTTACAATAACAGGCGAGGATCGTACTGTGTAGGTTGGGATGTAGGAACAATGGCATGGACTACGGGAAACAACGGGAGGGTCGGGGTGGAGGCTACGGACTGGTATGAGGATAACGGAGGGGAACACGCAATCTACGGGATGGAGGTGTGACAGGGGGAGGGAGAGGCGGAGGAGAGGGACTACGGTAAGGAGAATGAACAGAACCACGGGAGCGACGAAAACGGGTTCGTACATGGGCGGCCCGCTGGTGAAGGGGCTTAGGAAAGGGAACAGAATCGTAAATGAATTTTGGATGACGACGTCTAAAGAGAAAACGAGCTGAGGGAAGAGGAACATCAGGTCCAATATCAAAAGAAGAATAATCGGGGGAAGAGTCAAGATCACTAATCTCATTTTTCGGCCAATAAATTCTACGGCCTTCGTCGTCCGTTATATGCTCGAGCTCATCCGACCTGTATCCAATTTCGTCGGGGCCCATAACTCTATCCTCCCCACTTGACGAATCGAATTCTGATTCTATGTCAAGCTGGTACTTTTCTTGTACTGTATCAAGGTCGGAGGGAGGCGGAGGAAAATAACCATAAGGAGAAAGATAAGGTTCAACATCTGAAGAGTCAGTCTCATGTTCTGTATCAAGGTCGGAGGGAGGCGGAGGAAAATAACCATAAGGAGAAAGAGAAGATTCAACATCTGAAGAGTCAGACTCATGTTCTGTATCAAGGTCGGAGGGAGGCGGAGGAAAATAACCATAAGGAGGAAGAGAAGATTCAAAATCTGAAAAGTCAGACTCAGGTTCTTTATCAAGGTCGGAGGGAGGCGGAGGAAAATAACCATAAGGAGGAAAAGCGGGGTCAGAAGAGAGATGAACAGAGGGAGGAGAAGCGGGGTCTGAAGGGAGGTGAACAGAGGGAGGAAAAGCGGGGTCTGAAGAGAGGTGAACAGAGGGAGGAAAAGCGGGGTCAGAAGAGAGTTGAACAGGGGGAGGAAGGGAGGTATGGACAGGAGCTGTGGCAGTAATAGGAGGTACAATAATATCATGCTGAGGCGAAGCATGAGAGGGGCCTGGAGTAACGGAGGGTAACTCAGCCAAGCGAGCGTCACGGGAGTGGATACGTGAGTATAGCTCAGGAAGAGGGATATGAACCTCAGCGGTGGAACAGGAATGATAACGTCTGTTAAAGGTTTTTCTCCACTGTGTTACTGGCTTTATATATGCTCTTAGTCCATTTTCTGTCGTTACCATACATCTTTGTTGGTCACTGGTAACATTATTTATTTCAAATATCTTTCCTTGTTTTATTATATTGATAACGTTTCTCACTGTAATTCGACAGTGTCTTTTATTGAGACTGTTCCAGTGTGCCCTTCCAGCAGCTGTTTGTTGCTGTGACAATTGTTGTTGAAGCAGGTGGTTTTTCTTTTGCAACAAAAATACTTGATGCTCTAGCTGTTGAATGGGTGAATCCATCATAAAAAAACAGTTACGAGCTGGTCACGGGCACCAAATCAAGTAGCTGAATCCATCGTAAAAAGGCAGTTACGAGCTGGTCAACGGCACCAAATCAAGTTATGTGGCCGGGGGAGTGGACGGGAACGGCACCGAATCAAGTTAGATGTGACCGGGCTTGGTCACGGTGACAAATCAAGTCTAGTGTGACAGGGTGAGAATGGGGTGGAATCTTTTATCAATGTTCATCTGTTGTTTTACTGGCGACTGCCAGAGGTGGTGATTACAGAATAGGAATTGGAACATAACCCAGGTGGTTCTTTTGGAGACTCGTAACTGTGTTTATGTTTTAGGCTGCATGATCGTCGAAAATATGGTAACATTCTTTTCTCAATTACCTGATGTAAACAAACGACACTTCCTACTGACGTTCAGGAAAATAAGTTCAAGCTGGATTAAATATGAATGAACACCTTTATTAAGTGTCTGCACACTCTGACAACTTCATAATAGTTCATAAATACATGTGCTTCTGTGGTATACAAACCAGTCATCCCAAGAAATAACACACAGCCATCGAACTTACAAGATGGTCCAAACCCCAAAATCACTGCCTCGCTCGTCTCGTGCCTAAAACCAACTCACTTAACTCCCTTCTTTCAAACCATCACTTCCGTCCTAACTACTGGGCAATTCTACCCCAAGTTCGATGACGTCATTTCATAACCTTTAATTAAATCACTCATAGGATTTGTGACTAGTGTTATTACGCTAACTAGACACGCTCAAATACTTAGTGTTTAATCTTGCTAAGTATTCTTACCCTAACTATAATTAAGTGGCAGCACCTTAGTGTTAATCCGACGTAACAGTCCGTACTGTCACACTTACACGGGTTGATAAATAGGCGCTTACGCACGTTGATAAACGGTGCTTACACAAGTTGATAAATTGATGCTTACACACGTTGATAAATGGTTCTTGCACACGTTGATAAATGGGTGCTTACACACGTTGATAAATGGGTTCTTACACACGTTGATAAATGGGTGTTTACACACGTTGATAAATGAGTGATTACGCACATTGATAAATGGGTGCTTACACACGTTGATAAATGGGTGCTTACACGTGTTGATAAATGGGCGCTTACGAACGTTGATGAAAGTTGCTTACACAAGTTGATAAATTGATGCTTACACACGTTGATGAATGGTGCTTGCACACGTTGATAAATGGGTGCTTACACACGTTGATAAATGGCTGCTTACACATGTTGATTAATGGGTGCTTACACACGTTGATAAATGGGTGCTTACACACTTTGAAAAATGTGTTTTTGCGCAGAGCTGCGAGGTTGAAATGGTACGACAAGTTCATCACTGTGGAAATGATTGAAAAAATCATACAAGTACCAACGGAACAAGAGGTAACGAGATGACGACAGTATTCTTTCTTATTTTTCTTCTTCGTACACTCCCAGACGTCTACTTGAATATTTTCACAGACAGCAGTAGTCAGTCCAAGGCTATTTATATCTCTGTAAATTAAGCAAAAATACTACAATGGAACATGGAGTCCCACAGGGTGGGGTCCTTTCCCCAACACTGTTCCTTATATATATAAATGATATAACAGAAAACATCCACAAGAATGTCCACAACTCCCTCTATGCTGATGACTTGGCCATGTAGACTTCAGAAAAATACATCACCACAGCAAGAGTGCGCATGCAGGATTCACTGCTAGCTCTTGAAAGTTGGTCCAGAAAGTGGTTGCTCAAACTCAACGAATAAAAAACAACACACACTATTTTTACCTTGTCCAACAAACCACAGCAAGCAAAGCTACAACTAAGTGGGCAGACAGTACGAGAAGATGAAACACCAACATACTTAGGAATCACACTAGACCGCCGAATGACGTGGAAATCACAGATAACCAAAATACAGCTAAGGGTAAAACTTCGCATGGCCATCATGAAAATGTTAGCTGGTACCACATGGGGTGCTGAAGAGAAATATCCTCAAAAGGCTGTACACAGGCAGAGTGAGACCTGCTATGGAATACGGCATCACAGCTTGGTCAACGGCAGCAAAGTCAAATTTTGACAGAGTAAACAGACTCCAACACCAAGCAGCACGTATTATAACAGGGGCCCTAAAGTCCACAAAAATCAACCATATTGTCACATATGGAAATAGTGCAGCAGTGACCGTCCACTTCCCCCCTTCCCCCTCTAGGGTAATTTTTTGCTACATTAACCCCCCCGCCCCCCCCCCCCCCCATCTAGGGTTTTTTTTTTGCTACACGAACGCCTGATTCGCTATCGCAATTAATATGCAAGCCGTCTGGCAATTAAGCACGGTGGAACAGAGCGAAGTAGTGCGCAGCACGGGGAAATCGTTCTTTGATCAGGGAAACACGCGGGGAGAGGCCAGGCGTTAACAGTTTCTTTGAAGAATCAAGGGCGATAAGTCTGAGACGTACCTTGCATTGTTACATTTTCAGGGGAATTAACTTACCTACCTAATATACGGCAGGCGGGGAGAATGAAAGACAAGCCAGAGGTTGTCGGTCGGCAGAGGTGACGAAAAAACCTGTCATTCAGGAATCGAACCGTAGATGTGCCCGGCCCTGGCCGTAGGTGCGACTTTCGCATTAAGGAGCGAAAGAACGGCATCTATGGATATATATCCCGTCTCCCCAAAAGTCATTATCAGTTGCTCAGAGAACTTTCTGAAATAACTAGCTCGATATCCTAAGAGTTTTTCGTACAAAGTGAATGCTTAGATTCGTGGAGTTGTTTCCAGCTTTCTCTGTTTGCGGTAATTTATATACTAACCGTTAAGTGACTTAGTGTGTTAAAAGTTGTTCATTATATTTCACTGGGATTTTCTGTGTTAAATTGAATGGGGTATTAAATAACATATAGCTAAATTTCTCCAGCTGTAAAGTAAATTTAATTACTCGATATTCCCCAGAAAGAGATGCTATAATTGACTAGTACATACATTAAATAACTGGCTACTGACGGTATATATTATTTACTTATATCCATTTTGTGTAATTTTATACTTGACTAGTGTTCATATCACGCGTTAAAAGCGATAGGATACGCTAGACATTTGTGGTTTATAATCTAATTCAATAACGTAGTGGTTAAAGAGGTCTTACCTTAACACGCGCTGGCTATGACCTGTGCGGTCCATTTTCTTCATTTTATGAGAGAGACCAATCTAGAACAATTATTGTAAATGTTAACTGGACCAGAACTATACCAGATTTTACCTATATAAATCTCATCAGCCAGCTGTGGCAAAATATATTGTCAGCAACATTTGTGTAATTTAACATAGTGTCTCAGCAACCAGAGGCTAGACAACACAGGAAATATATATGTATTATTCCTTCTATGTCGGCGATCACCACGTATGAACCTTACTTCAACCAATTGAAGGAAGATACAGTATCTATCCAGGAAAACAATTAAATCACCAGCTTCAGCGACTACCGTGAAATTTGCAGTCAGCAACTACGGCTAGTCTGGGGCTGGATTTGGCAAAAATTAATAGGACACTGAATAGTCTTATTACTTATTAGTGTGTATTTCCACGGAATGCCAGCGACAACTATTGGTAAGCGAATATGTAGTATGAAGGATTGAATGAACTGTAAAAGAGTAACATAACTTTCTGTTGTTACCACTATCATACGAATCTTTTCTTTTTTATTCTCATTAACGTGAGTATTTACGGGATAGATTAATTAGGGACTTGTCCTTTGTTTTCTTTACTGACTATTCCATACACTTATTGTTAACGTTTGATCTTTTGGGTGAATTAACCTCTGTTGGGATCTTCTTTTCTTTTCCTTTACCAGAGGGGAGAACCTATTTGATTATTTTTTTTTCATTTTGCCTGTAACCCATGATCTATTGATGTATATGATTTATGTTGTAAAGTTTTAGTGATAAATAAACTTAATAAACCTTAAGTTATCGTGTTGGTCAACCCCTACCCTATCTGTTATCAATAGTTGTTTTCACGTTTGTGCATATTTGTCACAGAATTGTGTGCATGTGGGTGCAGTGTAACTTGTATTTTGTATAAGGAGAGAAAGTGCGTCTGATTTAAATATAGTCGTACAGATAGGTTGCATTAGAGAAATTACTCAATCCAGAGACTGTCCTTTCTCTTACACTATCACCTTGTGAGAAAAAAACTATTTCTTACACCTTACTCTCACATAGTTATCACTATAACCTCCGCTCAGACAGGACTATAAACATCTATTACCTTTGTGATAAAAATATACGACACATATGGAAAACACTACAGGGTTACAGTCAATGGAAGACAGACGTGACAGCAGAGTCCTACAACAAGCGGAAAAATTTGAGAGACTTGAAAGACACCCCATGTTCCAAAGAATGAATAGGCTAGGAAGAGGCAGGATCAAACGAACTAACTTTGTGGCCCAAGCAAAAGAAAAAAAATTAGCAAAAATATCATGCTAGCAAGCTCAGTTGCAAAGAAAATACCAACAAGCACAACTATCCCACTGTGGAAAATAAGATGCTTTCCTGAGCTAAAATCTGATATTCCAGGCAATGAAAGTAAGGTAACACAGACAGAAACACAAAGAAAGTGTATAGCAACCAAGTATATTGATCAAAATTTCCCAGCAAAGCTTTGGACACATGCATTTACTGGTGGTTCAGCAAAAAATGCAGTTGAAAATGGGGGTGCCGGCATCCTCATAAAATTAAAGAATAGAATCCAATCTATGGCAATTGCCACTGGCAAATACTGCTATAACTTCAGTGCTGAAGCAGAAGCCCTGAAACAGGCAGCGGAAACTCTTATTGAATGGAAAGCACAGGTGGAAAAACAGATAGTAATCTTTACAGATGCCCTCTCAGTAATAACAGCGCTGACGAGCCACCATGCTAAAGGATTGAAAGATCTGATAATCTCCCTTGAAAGACTGGCCAAATGCTTCAACAAATGCACAATCCAGTGGATACCACCCCATAGCAACATACCAGGAAATGAGGAAGCAGATAAACTTGCTAAGGAAGGAGGTGCCTTACAACAAAATGATATAGAGACAACTTACGCACTGGCAAAGACAACTATAAAGGCTACATTCCAGTCCAAATGGGAAAGAGAGCACCCGGGCCATTTGAAAAATGACGCATATCATCAACTATCCAGGAAAGAACAGGTCATCATTTTTCGGCTACGAACTGGACACAACAGATTGAGATACCATCTATACCACAAATACAAAATTGGTGCAACAGATCTCTGCACCTGCGGTACCAGCCCGATGACAGTAGAACACCTGCTGCAGTACTGCCCAACCTACAGTAATGAACGGAGTAGCATATGGCAACAACCCACTTCTGTCAACGAAAAACTGTTTGGAGATGTCGGGAACCTTGAGTTGACTACTGCCTTTATTAGAGTCATAAATGTGGAGGTCTGAAGGCGAACAAGGAAGAAGAAGAAGAATATCTCTGTAGAGTATTTTCCAGGAATGGTACTGGTGATGGCCGTATGTGCCTTCTCTGTTGCTCATATGTTGGGCATCTTTGAAGTAGATGTTCAGCTGTCACTGTATCTATGCAACGGTAGTTCCTATCTTTAGCTTGTTGAATAGATGGAATCCCAAAATGTTGTGGCCCGTGCGGAGTCTGAAGGTTACCACTTGTGCTCTTCTGCGACAGTGTTCGGTATGTCACACATTGAGGATACCAACTCAAAGCCTTACAAAGTCAATTTTTGGTGACATCTGCAGGATAAGAGAGAGAGAGAGAGAGAGAGAGAGAGAGAGAGAGAGAGAGAGAGAGAGAGAGAGAGAGAGAGAGAGAGAGAGAGAGAGAGAGAGAGAGAGAGGAAAAAAACGTAATACACACGAAGAAAAGAATTTCTTATAATGTTGTTTTATTTTACTAATGTTCTTATAACTTGCGTATTTATTGATGATGATAGGAAACTCTATACAGAGCAGTACAACAGGAGGCAATCTGATCATCAGAAAAAACTTTCCAGAATGTTTTTGATTTCTCGATTTCTATCAACTTTTAAATTTCTTCACCATGCACCTTTCTTCTGACTATCCACTTTCCGTACCCTTTTCATCTTTCAACTTATTTACTTTTATTTATTTATTATTATTGTATATATTTTAATTTGTTTCCTTTTGTTCACTTAAATATTTTTTCCAACACTTCAGTTTTTTTTTTTTTCGTATTTAGTCTTAACTGTCCATGCCTTGATGTAGCAGCCGTCTTGCATAACCGCAGCGAATACAGGTCATACTAAATCACGGGCTGCATAAATTGTATTTATTTTGCATGTTTTTCACTCAGTTCTCATATTCTTTCCTTCCTGTTTTTATTCGTTTGACCTCGAAGAAGGCTTTGGGGCCGAAACTTAGGCAAATTGCTTTGTTCCTTGTCCTTGGAAGACGTGTAATTCTTTTTTAACCCAATGTTAGGCATATAGAAACTATGTCACCGATTCAAAAGTGTTTTGATTCAATGGATCTGATCTCATTGTAACATCACCGGCAATGAAAAGGCTGACAGATTGGCAAAGAAAGGTGGAAATCTACCTCAGCCTGATGCAAGCGTAACTTTCGAGGAGGCAAAGAGTTTTATCAGAATCAGATACAGAAACAAATGGGATGTAGAGCATCCAGGTCATACACAAAAAGATGCATACAACCAGCTGAACAGAAGAGAACAAGTGGTAATCTTCAGACTCCGCACTGGCCACACCAGATTGAGATACCACCTATTCAACAAGTTAAAGATAGGAACTTCCGATCAGTGTAACTGTAGCACTGATAAAATGACTGCTGAACATCTGCTTCAAAGATGCCCAACGTATACGGAACAGAGAAAGCGCACATGGCCGACACCACGCGGAAAAGCTATACGGAGATTCAAATAGCCTCAGACTGACTACTGCTTTCTTTGGAAACATTCAAGTGGACGTCTGAGAGTGTACGAAGATGAAGAAGAAGAAGGAGGCATATAGAAATAGAATCTATCACATATATGATTGAAGGATAACACATCTGGAACCTTTAGGTAAGACTGATAACTGATGATAGTGGTGTTATTAACAAATTTGTGTTGAATATAGTGATAATGGCACAGCTATCCTCGTTCTTTCAACCTTTATTTCTCTCTTCCCCTTGTTTCACGTAGAAATTGCTTTTCTATGTGCAAAAATCTCATTATCTCTGTGTAGCACTATTATGATAATATGTAACTGAGAATGTAACCATATGTCACTGTATTTTAGAAATATGTAACGCTGTTATTTGTTTACAATAAATACGAGTACGAGCAGAAATGAGGTATCTGTGAAAGGTGGTTGAAGTAACAAGAAGAGACATGATCCGCAACCATACGTCAAGGCCTAAAAAACCCAACCCCTGCAGACCCAAGTAGAACAGTCCCAACTAAGATGGTCTGGCCATGTCTACAGAATGGGAGAAGATCGACTGCCATTCCAGGTATGGGAGGCTAAGATATAGTATTCCAGGTATGGGATCCAGACCTCCAGGACGACCCAGTGTTCGCTGGGAGGACAACATTAGACAATCTCTGAAGGTCCGAGGACTAGAATGGAACCAGGCCAGGAGGAAGACAGTCGATGAGATAGCATGGCGCTCTCTCTTCCAAAACTCTACGCCTCACGGTAAAGGAGGAACGACTAAGTAAGAAAGTAAATGAGCAGATACACTTTTTTAATATTTGTTACCATGTTATAGAAGTGAGTGAAACAATTCTTTCGTTCTACAATGGGCTGATGTAAGCCTGAATGTGTTTATATCTGTTTAGTATTGACGATACATACAAAAATACAAATTAATTGTTTATGGTTCGACCGCATGATTGAGTATCAGCATACAGAATGAAAGATGAAGGGTATAATTTCAGATGGGCCTGCCTGAACAATTTTTAACTCTTTCAAAATTAAGTTTGTTCGTTCTCTCGTCCTCCAGTTGCTGCTGACTGTGGACTGACTTCGCCACCATGCGGAGGCCGGGCCGCATCCTCAGGCATCATTCTTAAGTAAGATAGCACACTGTAATATCAATAAAAACTAACGCTCAGTGAAAGTTGATCAAAGACACCACATAACTTTGTTTACTGTTAGATAAGTTGTTTATATTTCTTGTTGTACTAATAATTCTAGTGATATTAAAAACCATTTAGTTGTGCTTGTGAAGATGGGACGAGCCCCCATGTTGTTACCGGCAGTTTCCGAGGAGACAAAAAAAGAATAGTGACACATGCTGTAGGGATGCATGTTGTCGCAGTAATTAATCCTCAAAGGTGCTTACTATCTTCTTACACCATAATTAACACATCCATTCCTGAGTAAACCAATCAACACCGAAATTTAGTCCCAAACTGAACACTGTATTACGGAAATGTCATGAAACACAAATATGATATGAAATCCAAATATCCAAGGTAATAATTCATAATTCTTCCTAGAATTAACCAACAAGATTCAGCGATCACAACTAGCCATCTTTTTCCGCTCTACACGCCACCTTCCAGTCTTCATTTCAGTCAAGAACTGACTACCTCGCACACTGCACTGTTCTCCCGTGTTTTTACCCACCGTCTCGCACGAGACACACTCACGCAAAACCCGACTGACCGCTTTTCATTCGCACTTAACATACACACAGGCCGACGTCATTTACTGTTCACGCAAACAACCTCTCTCACTTTATCATTTGCTTACACACACACCCACTGACCATAATCATCATCATCATCAGCGTAATCATCATCATCCTCAATGTAATATATGCTTGATAATTGTATTACCGTGAAATCATCATCATCATCACGATATATGCTCGATGTCTGTATTATAGTGACAACATCATCATCATGTAACATCTACATTACACTGATATCATCATCATCATGTGACAAATAGGATTACTGCTACCCCAGGCATGTCGTAAGTGGAGACTAATATGAGGTTACAACTGGCGCTGGCAACCTCATTATGCAAAACATATTGCTATAGAAACGACAAGTGCACGTGAAGATAAATGCGTGATACAAGCTTCCTCCAAGGAGACCCCCAAGCTCCATAAGAAGTTAAAGAGAAAACAAGAAGATGGGAGTAGCAATAGTGGGGAAATTAAATAAAAGCAAACAATCCAAACTTTAAATAGATGATTGCAAAGAATAGAAGGATTGAAGTGGTACGACAAGATGACTAATGGGGAGCTAATGACAAGAGCTAGACAAGTGCCAGTTGAACAAGCGATGGAAAGAAGAGGCTGGAGATGGAAAGTACACACACTGAGGAAACGTGACATTACCAGGCAGTACATGTTCTGGACTCCCCATGGTAAGAGAGATATAGGAAGAACAAAGAACATATGGAGAAGAGAACTGGAGACAGACATGAACGGAATGAGGAAGTCACTGAAAGACATAGAGCTGATGGCGAGGGACAGGAACCTTTGCCAAAAAGTTTGTTGAAGGCCTCTGCTTCCTGGGGAGATGGGTGATGTTGATGAAATAATCCATTAGAAACATTAGTTTATCTATCGTTAATTTTATCTCATGGCCATTAGTTTATCTATCGTTAATGTTATCTCATGGCCATTAGTTTCCATAATATTCCAGATACAGGATAAAATCTGTTCTCTGGTCTCCTTCTCCCTCGTCTCTTCTGGTGATTCCAGAAAACGGCCAGCCTTGTGATGGTGTCAACAGATTTACTCAATGTGTGTCCTATATCGGACTGTTCTACTTGGGTCTGCAAGGGGTGGGATTTTAGGCCTTGACGTAGAACAGTCCCTACTAAGATGGTTTGGCCATGTCTGCAGAATGGGAAAAGATCGGCTACCACGACAAGCATGGGAAACAAAGAGCCAGGGATCCAGACCCCCAGGACGACTCAGCGTACGCTGGGAGGGCAACATTAGACAATCTGTGAAGGACCGAGGACTAGAATGTAACCAGGCCAGGAGGAAGACAGCCGATAGGATAGTCTGACGCTCTCTCTACCAAACCTCTACACCTCACAGTAGAAGGGGAACGACTAAGTAAGTAAGTGTCCTTTCAACAGCCAGCGTCATCATGTCATCTTGTAGCCGGGGCAGGTGTTCCTTAGGACTGGAACGGCACCATATTACATCATGTGGCAGTGCCGGTATATGCAGTATTTTCAGTTTACTTTACAGAGAGCAGATGTTTAACTGGCCTAATCACCAGAGATTTGGATTTCTCTCTTAAATTTGTGTTACCAGGTTCGATTTTCTTCTCTTAGGTGTTGATGTAGCGAATTTAATTGAAATGGATAGATTTCTTATCTAGATCTCAAAACTGTAGTAATTCACCTTTTCAACAGCGTTCGATTTCATGCAAAACTTTTAATATCTTTCAGCATGAAACTTAAAATTTCAACAAAGTCTGGAATTCAGAACATTTTTACAATAATAAGTATAATAAAATTCTATCATCTCATCAGATGCTTTCATCGATGCAAAAATCCCTTTTTGCATCCTTGTCTCGTAGGCCTACTCAATTGTCAAATATGGCGAACCTTCTCATTCCACCGTGTTCCTTCTTTTAAGTTACAGTCTTATTTTAGGTTCGACGACATTTACCCATCTCCTCAGATTTGTCCTTGATTTCTTTATCGTCATAAGCATTCCTTGAGTTAAATGCTTTCCAACACAAGAATATTTTCTACTCTACATGGTTTGAGGTGTAAGACATTTTTTTGCAAATAGACTCAAATCCTCGAACCTAGTTCTGCTGCGACTAGGGTTGGGAGCTCTATTCAAAATACATATTTAACGATTGTCACTACTTACGCCAGTCAGAAATATATATATATATAACCACTCAATGTCCTGAAATACACATTTTATAAGAAATGTTGAAGTTTGATTTTCTCAAACTAAGAAATATGTAGAGCTGGACCAGATACGACCTCTTGAGTTGCGCTCTTTCATTCTACTGCCAAAATGGCGTCGTTGTTCCACTTTCCCCGGGGTAAATCTGAGCTATCCGATTGGTCAGGGGAAATCACCCAATTATTAGAAATGGCGTGTAGAAGCGACTCTACCCTAAATATGTGACACTATTTATTATTTTCTGTTTCTCATAAAATATAAAATTATGGGGTGGTCTGTGCTTCCTCTGTCTTGTAAGAATATAGTCTGTTTCCAAAGGAACAACTATGTACACGGCCACATATAGATCCCGGGGCTCCGCAAATGTATCCCGTAGGGAGACATTTGAGTACTATCAATAACAAAAATCCATCCCCAAAAATTTCTAAGTTCAAAAAAAAATTTTTCAGAAAAATTTAAAGTTCAAAAATTTTTCTAAGTCCAAAAATATTTCCAAAAAATTTAATCTAATTCCTATACTGGGGTCCTATGTCTATATGAGGTCGTCTGCTATGTAAAAAAAACTAGTAGTGGACATCAACTTCAAAAAGTGTAACTTATTCATCACATCATAATATTTTTCACCAGATTTACAAATTGGCAACACTGCCCAACAAAATCTGCAAAACACTCATAAGGTCATCACTAAAAAAAATGTGACGAGTGGCAACACTGGGGAATGAACAATAAACTATCTTATTTGCAGAACTTGGCTGGATTATCATAATCTATTACATTTCATTCAAAAATATAGTTGATTACCTTCTCTTGGATATGGTGGGGGGTGTTATCTCTTTTCTGTACTATTATTTGCTCCATATTAAAAGCCTGCAAGTACTAAAAAAAAAATCTTTTTTTTTTTTTTCTGGCGTACTTATTTATTCTATTTCCCAAGTACTCTGCAATATTCCAAGAAATGTCCAAAATCTCTAATTCCTATGGTAATGGCAATCCACTTTCATAAAATAGCCAATGTTCTCATGGGTACTCATCATGTTCTCTTTTTTTTTTTTTTTCAGTGAATGAGCCACTTGCTCATTATTACATGTAGAAAACATCTCTAGACATAATATGCATATTTATCAGACGATAATACGACCAGCATCATTTTTATAAGTAATCATTTTTCACAATAAAAGCATTGAAACCTCATGGCTTATCCTTATTTATCTATCTGAATGTTTCCTTGTTATAGACATTTTCTAAATGGTAAGTGTATAAATTCGTTCTAAGTCCGTCACTGTAGAAAATGTTCTATATTACATTTTTTTTTTTTTTTTTTTTTTTTCAAAATATGTGATGTTTGTTTCCAATATCCGTACGTCTGGTGGTGATCCTGTCCATTAGTCAGTTATTTCTAATCATTCCTTCTTTTCTGTCAATACAGTATTTTTTTTTTTTTGTGAACTCTTCCCTAGAAATATTATTTTATATATATATTTATTCTTCAAAGATCTTCTTTGACTTACCATACATCAATTTTCAAACATCAAATTATTCAGCAACCAACAGACGAATGTGTTACTATCATATTATGAAATATAAGGGAAAAGAAAAATATAGTTTCCAAATCATCATGAATTTTCTACATTGGGTTCCGTATTACTTTATTTTCTCTTTTAAGACAACTGCTTATACTCTTGACAATATGTATCCATGTTGTCACTCTCGAGGCATCCTTGTATACAATTTATATTTGTCTCCTTTTTTTTTTTTTTCATAACACCAATGTATCATTTATGGTGTTCCAATATCATTGTATCTATTCTAGTCCTCCTGTTATCTTGAGAATTCATCCTTAGTAACTCCCTATGTACCTTATCTAGCAATACCTTTATGCAAAACACATCAAACAATTATTTATGGAACTATCAACTGAGATGTAAGAACTTTTGACAATATGAGATGAAAAAAAAATTTTGGGGTCATCACTCAAAAAAAAAATGTGACATAGAAAGGAAGAAAATAATCAATTGATCGTGAGGAATCTACAATATTCTCGTAAGACAAAGTTCCTGGCACTCTGACTACTATTTATCCATATTATTTCTGGTTATCCTTGCATACAGTGTACCATTTCCATTTTCTTTATAAGTCCAATTCATCGCTCATGGTGCTCCAATATTTAAAATGTGGATCCTTCCTATTCCTCTTATTCTGTACTGGAAATATATCCTTATTAATTGTCCATGTACTATATTTGCGAATATTTATCATCAATATATCAACTAATCATTTATAGAACTATTAACATAAATGTCTAGACTTTACTAAAACATGAACAAAAACATGTCTTTTTACATATGTGCAAAATTTTGACACCAACTCTGCCTTCGCTGGTCGAGGGTTAGTCAGAGTTATGTGGTGCCTGTAACATCCGCTGACTACAGCCAGATGGGTGACTTATGGTACTTATAATTCAAAAATCTCATCCGTCAGTTATCTTAAGTGTGGGGCGGGGGTCTATTTCATGGTGTCCTTGACCAAGTTTGCTGCATTTCTAATCTAGATATTCTTTTTTTTTTTTTTTTCATAGTATCTCCATGATATATCTGTGACATGTCTGTCCTTGGGATAACATTTTTTTTTTTTTTTTTATCCAATATCCTCGGGGTGAGCAAATCTCAGTGTGTCCACTTTCATCAATCATTTATTTATTTTCTCTCCTGTAATTCTGGGTATGTTATGAGTATTTTAAATTGTCAATTTATTCCAACTATCTTACAACATTCTGTAATTCGTGATAAGGAATAGTCATTTGTTATACAACAATGTTCATATTACAAAGGCAATAAGCAAAAATCAAAGAGATATCTTCTCCAAAATGCGGATGCATCTCTATTTCCTTTACCTCTGGGCGTAGCAATTATTCAGTCATTATTTTTTTTCTCCATTATTTAATCTCCATTTTGTGTCCTTAGTACCTGTGGTTCCATGGGATTATCATAATTCATTTGTGTCTCTTGTCTACTGATAATCCTTCAATAATGACTTCAAATATGGTCCTCATATGTGCAACAATCATCTGCTCTGATTTGTTCCATGGTATTCATCAAATATTCTATTATATCCTTGTCTTATCTCGTAACCACGAAAGACTAAGATTATTCCTCCTCCAATGTTAATGTGGGGGATTTTGTGCATAAACATTACAACAAAATCTCAGCTGTGACAACATAAAGTTTCACCTTAATATAAAATGTCATCTTCATCATACATAACCTGTTGCTTCTTCATCTCATGTGTCATTAGTGGTTATCATGCGGTAATGGGGTATTTCATTTGCTAGGTCAGCATGTGCAAATGCTATTTCTTTAACATGGGCAAAGGCATCATCAACAAATAGGTGCAATTTGTTCAATCTGGGGTTAGCATATACTAATGCTCTCAAGGGATTGTTCATTTGCAGAAAATCAGCATGCACAAATGTCATTGGGGTACTTGTGATATCAACAAAATATTGTTGGAATATCAGGGATCAAGCTGATGGGGGTATGAGTGGCATAGGGTGATTTATTTATTTTCTTCTTCATCTGCTACCCTCAGGGCAGTCAATGTTTTACAATATTGTCTTATCATCATCCAAATGTGTGTGGGTGGCATATAAACATATAGCATCTTATATAAAAAACATTCTAATTGTTTTTTTTCTTTTATGTCTTTTCTGTTTGTATCACAAGTACTAAAGAATGATAAAAATCAATTCACTAAACACTAGATATTCTAATAGTAAATCCTAACCAATAGGGTTGCAAGTAATAGTTTAGGTTAGAATAGAAGGAATGTTGTATCAGTGTCTGTTGTCAATAAGTGGCGAGGAAAGGGTACATCAAGGATCTCCTGATTACAACATGATTGTAATTCCAAGGAATGAATATGATTGGGATTTTAAAAAATCACAAGTCTAGAATGTCGTCTCAATATAGTGGAGAGGAAAAATAGTAAGTTAAAGATGTTGTAACAGTGGAGTGAAGAAAATCTTACTATAGAGAGTCAAGGTTGGGATATGGAATCTCTTTAGGAGAATGTTTAAAATTCTTGACAGTACTAATATACATCTGGGTCTAAAATAATAATGTACATTTGAAAATAAATAATCCTGTGGAGAAAAATAGCATAACCTACAATACTAGTTTTGGGTATGAATTATGTGCTGTTGAGAGATATTATAGTAGGAACAGTATGATTGATCAAGGTGGCAGATATCAAGGAGTTTAGCATAATATAGATCAAAGAAATATTAGTATGAGGTAAGAAAAAAAAAAAACTACTGGTGTAAAGTGTCTGCATGAAAATGCTGGTGAATGGAGCGTGGAATATGATCAGTTACAAAAGTGGAGATGAATGTTACAACAGAATAGTGTGACACATGTGTTATAGGTAAAGTTGTGTAGCATTCTAAATATTAAGAAAATGTATGTAACTAAATAAGGGTGTCTGTAAACTCGTAACACCGTGTGTTATCAATTGTTTTAACATTTTTATTTCACAATTATGCTATCTAAAGAAAATCCTCCGTGTGCTGGTCTTGATTTCTTTCTGGGCATCAGTATTCTAAGGCTGGAAAAAAATAACTTTCTCAGTGAGGCTTTGACATCTTAGTCTGTAAGCAAGTCATTTGAACTGTCAAAAACTGAAAATAGAGTACATGGGGAGAGTTAGTACATTGTTAAAAAGGTTTGTTCACATATGCGTTGACCGTGTTCGGATTTGCGAACATATAAAACACCTGGGCGTGTTTTTCAGAACAGCTTCGCTAGTTCCTTCACCATCTCTAACCTTGCAATGTCCCGACTGCTTAGGCGAGCATCATACTGAGTAGCAGTGGTGACGGGTGTGATAGGCGACGACACTGCATTTGCTGATTGTTGGGACACTGAGGACATTGACGAATGCGGTGATGGCTTAACATCATTTGATTGCGGTGATGGCTGTGGTTAGGGTTTGTATGGCTGGACCATCTGTTGGTTTTGAGGCAGGTATATGTTTCGCCTTGATTTTTCTTCTGACCTGGTTGTGCTGAACGTTAGCACTGGTTACAATGGGCACAGTAATTTGCACACTGTTGTTTTTGACTAGTTGAGATGAGGCTAACACTTCTCGGCTTGGTTTTGGAACATGATTGCGTTTCTTCAGAATCTTTCGTCTGATATAGTTGTGCTGTATACGCGGAATTTTGTTGCTAGGGATTGAGTCATCAGATTCTGTTTTATAGGCGCGTTTGACGCTGGAGCTGACTGGTACAAATAATGTACTATCCGCATCACTGGTTTCAATGGAACTAGCTGTATCAATGTCTGTTTCTTGTTGGTATAATTCTACCATTTTTCTGTCATTATGTTCGTTGGGGTCTGACAAAGCTGTGCTGGGGTTGACACTGTCTTCTCTCATGTCTTGTTCTGTTTCGTCTCCATAAAGATCGCTGGTATATGGTTCAACAATCTGCTTGGGTATAGTTTCTTCAGGATCTGATTGTTTTGAACGAGCAATCTTGTTCTTGTGGTATAGCAGTGTTTGGTTTTCACTAGTGTTAAAACTAGAACTGCCTGAACTGGGGGTGTGATAGGTATCAGCTGACGATTTATCACTGCGGGAGTAAGTTTGAGTGTGGATATAAGGTGTTTTCGTGTTGTCATCGTGTGACGTCTGTGGCATGATTTCTTCATTTCTAATGCGCAGGTCTCTGTCTTGTAGTCTATTACGTAATTCAAGTGGTGGGATATCTTCTTCGCTTTCGGACGAGTCTCGTTGTTGTCTTGCTCGATGTATTTCATCTGTGGGTGGTCTGGGTATGTGGTCGTCTTGGTAAAATTCAGAGTCTGTCGTCTCTGACTCTGATATGTCAGACGAATCTGTGCTGGATGGATTATAATTTAGGGTGGCTTTTCTGACTGGTCTTGTATTTGTCGTCAGAGGCGGAATGGGCCGGTGATTATCAATTTTTATTTGTTTTACGTGAGCTTTTGTTTGGTGTTGTTTCTCTTCATTCCAAATAATGAAGTTTACAGGCGTAGTTTGTTTCATGATTTTGTAGCCATCTAACCATCGGTCATCGAATTTTGAACTGCGTACATGTTTCTTGTAGTATACTCTGTCTCCTATTTTGTACGTTGGTAGCTTGGCTGATTTATCATGTTGTTTCTGTTTCTTGTGAAATGCCTTCTGCGTATTTCGTTGTGCAATCTGGTGAGCTTTATACTTTTCTTGAAGGATTATTTCGATGGGGTCTTCTCCCATGTATTTTCTTTGTGGGCGAAGTAGGTTGTCTAACGGAAAGTTTGGTTCTCTTCCGTATAGCATGAGAAAGGGTGACATTCCTGTGGTATCGTTCACGTTTACTCGGATGGCTTCAAGAGCTTGGTTAATGTATAGGTCCCAGTATTGGTGGTTCCCCTTGATATATTTGCTAATAATATCATGTAGGGTGGCGTGCATGCGTTCATTTCTGCCATTTGCATTTGGGCAATAATAAGTGGTTGTAGTATGCTCAATATTCAGCTGGTGTAAGGTGGCTTTAAATGGGTTACCTATAAACTGTTTACCGTTGTCTGAAATGATTCGTTTTGGACAGCCATGCCTGGGAATGAATTCTTGTAAAAAAATTTGCGTGATGGACTGCGATGTGGCATCACTGAGTGGGTAACTTTCTGGCCAAACAGAGTATTGGTCAACTATGTGCAGGAGGTATTTGTTGCCTGATTGGGTGAGTGGGTAAGGACCTGATAAGTCAATGCTCACTGTTTGCATGGGGTAATGGGAAGGTTGCATTTCTTGAAGGGGAATTAAATGTGGCTTCATGTTTCTCAATTTACATGTTCTACAGGTGGCTACATATTCTGTAATGTCCTTGTAGAAAGTTTGCCAATAATACCTTTTCTTTATGACATCAATTGTTTTGTCTCTTCCCATGTGCCCGTTGTTATCATGAAACTGTAGCAATACTTCTGGGACTAGATGTGCTGGAATGACTTTTCTTAGTGTCCCTTCTTGTTTCTGATCAATATAGTATAGAATTCCATCCGTTGGGTGTACTGTAAAATCTTTACTTTTTGTTGGGTTTTCTTTCACGTATGTGAGCAGCTTGACAATTTCTGCATCTTTCGCTTGTTCTACTCTCATGTCAAACATCTCTTGGCTTTCTTCTTCTACTTGAGTGGCGGAATCTGAGGTACTTCTTCGACTTGATGAAGTAATTTCATTAATTTCTTTAGCATTATCGTCAATCTCTGAGGATGTGCCATCATTTTTGACTCTATTTGTTTTCACTTCAGTTTCATCATCATATTTAATCCTGGATAAGAGGTCTGCACAGGTGTTCATTTCGCCTGGGATATGTTCGATAGTGGTGTCGTAGGACTGTAAATTCATTGCCCATGTCTGTAACTTCTTTGGCTGTTCTTGTGTTTTGGTGAGCCAGTTAACCAAAGGTTGATGATCAGTTCTTATAATGAGTTTAGTTCCTCTGACGTAAAAGTCAAACTTTTGTACTGCATAGTGAATAGCATATGCTTCTTTCTCAGTGGTGGTCCACCGTTTTTGTGACTTTGACAATGCGTGGGATAGGAATGCAATGGGTTTCTCATTTGGAATGTTTGGTAGGATGGGTGTTTCATCTTCTAGTACAGGTTGGACCAAACAAGCACCAATTGCGTTATCTGAGGCATCGGCGTATAGTATCATGGGCTGAGAAATATCTGGATGTCCAAGCAGTGGGATGGTGGTTAGGGCATTTTTTAGATACTCAAAGGATCTCTGGCAGTCTTCTGTCCATTTGAAGCGTGCATACTTGCGGGTAAGGGCTATCAAAGGCTCTGCTGCTCTGGAGAAATTGATGATGTGGCGCCTATAGTACCCTATTGTACCAATAAATGAGCGTGTTTGTCTCACCGTCTTGGGGCTAGGCATTTCTCTTATGGCTTTGACTTTATCTTCATCAGGTCTGACGCCATGTCTATTGATGACAAAGCCTAAATATTTTGTTTCTGTCTTTAGAAACTCACACTTCGACAGTTTTAACTTTATTTGGTGATGCCTGAGTCTATCAAACACTGTTTCAACCTTGCGGAGGTGGTCTTCCATCGTGCCTGCGGTATGTATCAGGATATCGTCTATGTATGCCAGGGCAAATGGATGTAGACCCTTTAACACTTCATCCATGAGTGACATATATGTTGCTGGAGATCCTTTTAGACCAAATGGCATAACATTCCAAAAAAAGCTTCCCATATGTGAACAGAATGTGGATTTCTGTTTTGCCTCAGGTGTCATGGGGATGCACCAAAAGCCTGACCTTGCATCAAGTGTGGTAAAGTATGTAGACTTTCCTAACGTCGCAAGTAGATCGTCTATCCTGGGGAGGGGGTAGGAAATGACTTTTGTGATTTTGTTAAGGGCACGGTAGTCGCAGCAAAAGCGACTGGAGCCGTCTTTCTTTGTTACGATCACTATGGGTGAGGACCATTGGGAACGGGATCTTTCGATGATTCCTGCCTGTAGCATTTCATTTATAGACCTTTCCACGAGTTCTCTGTTTTTCAAGGGCGTATGATAGGGTTTCATATGTATTGGCTCCTCTGTGGTTGTTTGAATGTCCATTTTGACAGTGTTAGTTCTGCCTAATTCCATGTCATTGAGTGCGAATACATCCTGGTGCTTTTCTACAAACGTTTTCAAACGTTGCTTATTATCTTCTGTGGCATTCAGGGTTGCAAGTAACTGAGCTATTCTCTCTCTGTATTTATGATCTGCTATGATATCTCTGGTCTGTCTTGATGCCTCCGTTTCATTCCCATAATTTTGGGACATTTTTCTTGCATCTTGTGAAAATCTCTGCTCCTGGTATGTGGCTTTCTTTTGCGTAGTTCTTTGCCGTTCATTGGGCTGTGCTTGGTACTGTCTCCTCTGCCATGTACTGTGTGCATTTCCATTTGTCACTGCATTTACTGTATATTCATTTCTTATTATATTTCTGGGGTAGTCGTTGTTGTGCCATTTTTTCTGATTATTTCTGCCGTAACTGCGCTTATCCGCGTACGTTACTGTATTTCTTCTGTTTGTGCTATAGGGCTGTCTTCTTTCCCTGGGCGAAAATTTTTCATTCTTTCTGTTTCCAACTTTGCTGCTATAGTATCCTCCTGTGGTATAGTCATATAAGAGTTCTTCCTTTTCTTCGGAAATTTCAATTGGTTTTGGGACTTTATCATATCCACCTGTTTTTGAGTTATATTGATACTCCATGGGGCATGTATCACTGTCTTGTCGCTTTGGATATCCTCCTGGCAAGACAATTTCTGTTTCTCTGTTACTCTGTGATATACAGCACTTCATCTTTTCTCTTGGTGTGCTGGGGCGCAAGAATGAGTAATTATAGTCATTTTCATACTGTGGCCTTTCTCTTCTTATGTATGGACTGGTTCGTTTCTGCCATCTGGGTAGGGTATGCTGTGGTGTAACATAACTGTGACTGATGTTACTGCCTTTTTCTGCATAAGCCTTATAACTGTTTACTTTCCGTGTACTATGGTTATTTGTACTGCGATTTCGTGCATTATGTCCAGTGGGAGTGGTTGAGACAATTTGTGGATGGTCTCTATTGGTTTTGGTTTGTCTTATTGTTGACGTATCCACTTGCGCTACAACTGTGCCTCTTTTTATAGTGGTAGTTTTTCCTGACATATTCAATATCATGATGGGGAAATCTCTGGACTTCGAGACTTCAGCGATTCCCTCTGTAATTTGCAACAATGGGTCATCAATAATGCTTTCTTCTGCTAGGGGCTGTACTTGAATTGATTGCCCTGGTGTTATGTACTCAGAATTTTTTACTCTGCCTTTTGCTATGACCAGGGAGTTTGGAGCCACCGTTATGGGAGCTGTAATCCTTACTAAAGACGCTATGTGGATATCGTCCTGGAGATCTATGTACGTATTGTTGACTTTGATTTTGTGGAGGTCATAGTATATTCGAACTTTGTGTTTGTTAAAAAAATCTCTCCCTAGGATAAGATTTCTAGACATTCCTTTAGTAATGACAAATGGGTGTTCAAAATTTGTTTCGCCTAAGGAAAATTTTAGCCATGCTGTCCCAACTGAATTTAGTCTTTGTCCCGTGACTGAAGCTAGGTGTGTTTTGGACGGTTGAAATCGTACTAAGTGTTGGATCCTCTTGAACAGCTGGAACCTAATAAGGCTGATGGATGCTCCTGTATCTACCAGTGCCCTATATTGTTGGCCCTGTATAGACATGATGCAGGAACTGGGGTCCGGATGTATTTTAGTTCCATCATGCAACATTTCTTCATATTGTATTTTACTGGATGGGCCCACTTGACAATTTCTGTTCTGTGTTGTTTCTTTTGTTTTGGACCAGTTTCTGTGATTGTTGCCCTCACTAACGGTCCTGTTTAGTGAGTGGCGCGGACGTTTCCCTGACGCATGAGGGGTTGAGGTGCGCCTCTGGTATACTGATTTCTGGTGTAATCACGTGGGGGTGGTGCGGGTTGTTGTGGTTGGTAACCTCCTCTTCTGAATGGTGCATGATTGTAATTTGCTCTACAGGACTTGTAACCATGTCCGAGCCTACCGCATGTAAAGCATCCGTTTGTATTGACATTATTGACGTCGTTTTGCCTCTGTGTGGGGGGGTCTATAATTGCGGGGCCTATCATCTCGTTGTCGTGGGCGAGTCCATTGCCTCCTGGTATGGTCAACTTCCATAGGCTCATGCTCATCATAGTCCCTATATTCTGGTCGGGGTTCCCTACCTGCTCTTTGTTGGAACCTTCGGTGAAGATTTTCCTCCTGTATTGCTGCTTGGATTGTTTCAGCAATAGTCTTGGTGTCTTTTCTAATAAGATGCCTTCTGATATTTTCCGCTCTAAGGCCATCGGCAAATATCCCCACTAACTGTATTTCTACATCAGGTGTGGTAGGGATTTCTCCGCAAAATGCCTCTTCTGCCATATTGAGGAATCGATCTCCAAAAAGTTGTACCGATTCATCTCTTTCCTGTTTCATGCTTCTAAGGACTGACCAAGCATGCATTTTGTCTATGATTTCCCCATATCTCTGGGTGAGCTCTTTTTTTAGGGACTCGTAGGTTTCTGTGGGGTACTGCTGGGACCTCCTTCTTAAAAAATCAGTCACGTACGAATCAGAACCTAACAGAGCGATTTTCTTTTTCTCTTCATCCGTTGTTGCCTCTGCTAGTGCCGCAAATTTTTCCATGTCGGACAACCATCTTCTGAATTTTTTCTTGTTGCCATCGAACGGCTGAACAATGGATCTAACCTGTGTGAATTTCGCGTAGTTGTCATTTTTCTGTAGGGTTTCAGTAATTTGCCGTAGCGCTATTATTGTTGGTCCTTCCATATTTTGTCTGTCCTGGGGCTGTAGTGGTTGTGTATTTACGGGTTGGTTCTGTGGTTGTTGTTGTTGTTGTTCCACACCCAGCTGTTGAAAATTTTGTAGTAAATCGTCCATGGTCTATGATCGCTAGTTATTCGCTTTATCAAAGAGAAGTGGTCACGGGCACCATATTACATTCATGTAGCCGGGGCAGGTGTTCCTTAGGACTGGAACGGCACCATATTACATCATGTGGCAGTGCCGGTATATGCAGTATTTTCAGTTTACTTTACAGAGAGCAGATGTTTAACTGGCCTAATCACCAGAGATTTAGATTTCTCTCTTAAATTTGTGTTACCAGGTTCGATTTTCTTCTCTTAGGTGTTGATGTAGCGAATTTAATTGAAATGGATAGATTTCTTATCTAGATCTCAAAACTGTGGTAATTCACCTTTTCAACAGCGTTCGATTTCATGCAAAACTTTTAATATCTTTCAGCATGAAACTTAAAATTTCAACAAAGTCTGGAATTCAGAACATTTTTACAATAATAAGTATAATAAAATTCTATCATCTCATCAGATGCTTTCATCGATGCAAAAATCCCTTTTTGCATCCTTGTCTCGTAGGCCTACTCAATTGTCAAATATGGCGAACCTTCTCATTCCACCGTGTTCCTTCTTTTAAGTTACAGTCTTATTTTAGGTTCGACGACATTTACCCATCTCCTCAGATTTGTCCTTGATTTCTTTATCGTCATAAGCATTCCTTGAGTTAAATGCTTTCCAACACAAGAATATTTTCTACTCTACATGGTTTGAGGTGTAAGACATTTTTTTTGCAAATAGACTCAAATCCTCGAACCTAGTTCTGCTGCGACTAGGGTTGGGAGCTCTATTCAAAATACATATTTAACGATTGTCACTACTTACGCCAGTCAGAAATATATATATATAACCACTCAATGTCCTGAAATACACATTTTATAAGAAATGTTGAAGTTTGATTCTCTCAAACTAAGAAATATGTAGAGCTGGACCAGATACGACCTCTTGAGTTGCGCTCTTTCATTCTACTGCCAAAATGGCGTCGTTGTTCCACTTTCCCCGGGGTAAATCTGAGCTATCCGATTGGTCAGGGGAAATCACCCAATTATTAGAAATGGCGTGTAGAAGCGACTCTACCCTAAATATGTGACACTATTTATTATTTTCTGTTTCTCATAAAATATAAAATTATGGGGTGGTCTGTGCTTCCTCTGTCTTGTAAGAATATAGTCTGTTTCCAAAGGAACAACTATGTACACGGCCACAATCTCTTGTTCCATTTGCACTTGTCTGGTTCTTGTAATCAGTTCCACTTGCACTTGTCTGGTTCTTGTCATCAGTTCCATTAGCACTTGTCTGGTTCTTGTCATCAGTTCCATTAGCACTTGTCTGGTTCTTGTCATCAGTTCCACTGGCACTTGTCTGTTCTTGCCATCAGTTCCGCTTGCAATTCTCTGGTTCTCTCATCAAGTCTACTTGCCCTTCTCTGATTCTTGTCATTTGTTCCACAATAGAGTGATCTTGCTATACCACTTCACTTATTCTATTTTCGCAAACACCCATTTATGAAAGTTGATCGAAGCTTATTTCAGTGGTTTGCAGATATTACAATTCACCCTTATATATGTTTGTTCTTAAAGACGCATACAATGCTTTGTTTAGGTAATGGCACTATTTATTACGAAGCAGCAAAGGTTTATTCTCATCATTCTTAAAAATTTCAGAGCGGGCCAGCAGTTCCCAGTGATCCTACAGAAAAATGCAGATCACTTAGTCCCAGCCGATCCCGTGAGTATTAAATGGCTTTTATTATGAAATACCATTGTTTACAGCTGTGAGCGTTATATGGCCTTTTTATGAAATACCATAGTTTAGAGTTGTGAGCGTTATATGGCTTTTTTATGAAATACCATAGTTTATAGTTGTGAGTGAGAAAAACAGGAGAAATCCCAGAGGCGATTGACAGAATGGAAATGGGCAGGATATGGGAAGATCCTGGAGAGATCGAATTGCCCTAAAAGGTTTATATTCACAAGGAAGAATGAGAGACGTTTTACGCGTTCTTGGTTGCCATAATATATTCTATATGCTATATTTGTATGTTTGCTACTTAACATGTTTGTATGTAATAAACAAAAAAGATAAAGATGCGAAGGAATGCACGCTGCTCTGGAGTAAATTTCAGGGTTAGACCTATAGCCAAGATACTGAAACACCTCCACGTGGTGTATTCTGATAACATGCAACACTCGAGTTGCCTAGCCAACGCTTCAGGGATCGAGTAACCATACCAGAGTGGCCCAACATCACGATTCCCCGTGTGGTGAAACACGATGGAAAGCCAGCATTGCATACTAAGTGTGGAGGAATCCTTGAGCCCCAGGCTTAACTCCGGCGTTTACCTTGCAGGAGGATCTCATAATGAATAAACAGCAGGCAAGGGGAGCTAAGACATGGCTCTGTGCCTTACCTGAATTGACAACTCTTAGAAATGTCACTCTGCATATTTGGATAGACTCCATAGATGGTGGACAATGCACATAATGCCACCCCTCTCCTCTCCTTGCGTGAAACCAGAATTGAGGATCCTTATGAACTGCCAAGCTGGGATAGAATACCAGGGACAGAAACGGGAGCTCGTGACTCCAATTGAGTAAGTTTCTGTATAAAAGAAATGCCACAGGAAAAGCATAGACTAGATATTACAATGTAGATGAGCCAATAATTCTTCAACTTGGCATTGGCTACTAAAAACACGTTCAGTTGCACTAGTTAAACAACAACAACAATAATACAGATGTATGGCGAGAACGAACGAATTTCTAATGCAAACAAAAATAGCGAAATTAATAACCAATATTATAAGAATAATGAAAATCTAACTAGTGTAGTAGAATACCCTCCTCTCAAAACCAGAAAAATAAATAAAAAGAAGAGGAGACTTTTACACTCAAGGAATTCATGTAGAAGATCGAGTTAAAATACAACAGAAAACAGTTTACACATCCTGGAATGAGATGAAGAATACTGCCCAGAGTAGAATACGCCTGTATAAAGCAGCAGCATGGTTCATTACAACTAAACTTATGTCTTCAGTCACGTCAGTAATAATCTCTCTTAGTGCCTCTTTTTACACTTACGTGTCACTTTCTTCATTCCCTACAAGACAGTGCAGGATTTACGAATATGCCAAGATGGGTCATGGCCCCATGAAGTACATTTCTTTTAGCAGCAGATTCGTTCTAAGAACGGAAAGCTTCTTCAGCTGGAACTTTGACCATAACTGACACACCACTGTTAAGCTGCCCTGTGTTGTTCTCTGGAGTCTTGTATGAGATATGAATAGGATTACTGCTATGGCATGTCGAAGCAGGCGACTGTTACTACTGGAGTTCAAAATCGGCATCATTGCACTCATGGGTGCTCAGTCTCTCTCAGCAAATGCCGAAGTTTGATGGTTCCTGTAACGTGCTGGTATTAAACACGCTTGACCCTTTCCCGTATGCACCCACCCATACTAGTTTTACGTTTGATGCCAAATTCTAGCACAGTCAACCTTGTTGATTCATCGATTCAGTTTCGCTTCCTAACAGGAGTTCAGTAATTGCCCTTCTTATCTCTCCTTTATTTATATCTGTTGCCTCCATTATGAAAGATCTCTAGGCTATTCTGTCAGCTTTCTCCTTGCCGCGTACTCTGGGCAGTAGATCCAAACCACTTCCTGAAGAATCGAAGCTTCTATGGATGTTTCCCATTCATGTCGTAGCCATCCATTTCGAATGTTCTAGAGCATTGAGTCAGAGCTCGACATAAAAATGGTTAATGTAGTGTCAGACATCAACCTCAGGGCTGCAGTATCGGCCTTTATCTCTGTTCTTATGCTGGAGAGTGTTGTCATGTAAGTTCTGTTTAGCGAACACTCTGCCCCTTATTCTGGCCGAGAGGCCCCATCCTGAATTCTCACCACGAATATGAATATGTCTATGAATATGTCTTATAGCATCATCTCCCCTGCATGATCATTTAACAGATGATTAATTTCAAGCTCTACTTTTCCATTACCCCAATTTCTACACTCCCTGCCAAGTATTACATGACATCCCTTGTTCTGGACTTCCCCAGGGTAATAGAATAAAGGGAAACTAAAAACATTGCGAGAAGGGAAATAGAAGGCAGACATGAAGAGGATAAAGAAAAAAAAAAGCTGAACGACCCTGAAAGGATGACACATGACGACATGGTGTGTGAATGCTAATTGGGGTTTTACGGGGGGAAGGGGTGAGAAAGGCATATCAGATCTGACACGGTGGCACAAAACCATCTTTGAGTTGCCGTTCCCACCCCGAACAACTGTCTCTCTTCAGCTCCGCCCCGTTTCTCCTCTCTGTCAGTCTCTCATATTGTTTCTTCTTATTACAGGGTTATTTCTCAATTTCTATTGGACCTGCAGACGACAAACTGACCGAAATTGATACATTTACCGACACCAGCAATGGCTCCTTGACACTTTACTTGAGGACCATTACAATGCCTCAAGGGTAAGTGAATTTGTTTTGTGTTAACCGACAATAGGAGTACTGGATATACTGTAGCCATATTGTTATTTCTTTTCTTTTAATGTAATGACAATGACGATAATAAAGATAACATATTGTGTCAGAGGCGTCACTAGGGTTGGTGTCACCCGGTGTGGTAACTCATGGTGTCACCCCCATGGACCTCCTCCCGTACCAGACCATACAGAATCCTTAGTAATGTTTTTTGTACTAATGTTACTGGTAAATGCATATGGAAATATACTCATAAATGAAACAATACCCACACACACAAAAAATAAACAGGAACAAATACACAAGCATTTCAGCACTTAGTGAACATCTCGACTAAATCAGAACTTTCCTTTCCTGGCCTTCAAAGGTGCGAACGAATGAATCACTTAATCGAAATCAATGCGCATTAGAAGGTTCAAAAAGTAAACTGTAGTGCGTTTCAAAAAGATCGGTCGACGATTGACTTCAAATATCTCCATATTCCTTGCACTGATAAACATGATTTTTTGCATGTGGTCTTATATTTTCAATGTCCCAAAGTTTTTATAAAATTCAATGTTGCAGGTAGTGTTCTTTTCTTGCAACGGCTAATTCCTTTGATCTTTTTTAACGAAGTAATTATTTTGTCCTGGAAGAAAATAATTTACCGTAAATGAAGGAAGTTGCATATTTTCGGCATAGGCGTATGCACAATTCGAATGTTAGAGGGGTTTGTTAACTGATTACTACGTGAGGTCCTTTTTTATTTCTTCGAAATATTTGAGAGAATAATAACGCCTATTCGTTGTAAATGTTACTTTTTATACTAAAACGTGAATGGATGCATGAAGAGGTGAAAGTACTGTGTATATTAAAAATAGTAGTGAAATCGCGGAGATAAAAAGGAAATGAATTGGTTTACATATACACATAGATGGAGGAGAAAACATATAAAACATATAAGGTATTTACACATTTATTCGGAGTCAGACGAGTCTAACATATTGATTACTATTCTCAGCTGAACGAACGACAGTCCATCTTTTTTCTAATAGTCATTTTCCTCTTTTAAGACATGGTCTTCACATTTACACCAATAATCGTTGTCTATCTGCGAGAGGGCGGCATATGTTAGTTCTTTCATATTGCATAGTTTGAAAGTTTTATTGTCAGCTGCCACCTGTCCTTTAACTTTTGCCCAAACGAGTTCAATTGGGTTTAAATGTGAATGATAAGGTGGCAGTCTCAAACACATATGTCAAAACTATCTACTACTTTCTTCCTTGCGTCCTGGTATTGATTGAACTGAAAATTCCATTAGCTTGAGTAATTGACGAAATGAGCGTTTACTTAAACCCAAAGCGTGAATAGTTTTCTTTTCAGTATTTGAGAGACTCCGATACAGTTTACCACGCTTAGCTTCTCTGCAGAAATATTTATACATCTTCACTGCCATTGTATGCAGTGTAAGGAACTTGACTTTCATACCCATTGTATTACAGACCTAGAATACCGCAAGATACGCCTATGCACTGAAATACACAATCAGTAGAACGTAGTGCCCTGGTAGAACGGTAACTGAACACACCGGAAGGGTCAATGTAATGTTCAAAACAGTGCGGTAGTGAGCTGAAACACGTGATTTTCGTTCAAGATGTTAAATCGAAATAGCTCACAAATATGAAGGGGTAAGCCCTTTAAAATTACGGTTGGACTAGGAGGTAGTCGATTTTGTATACTTTAAATAAAGAAAATTTAAAACCATAAGTTTGTTAACGAGGAAAAAAATGTCCCCCTCGGGACATAGCGATCATTAGGTCAGATGCAAAGTTGCAACAATTACGATCAAGTGGTTGCAGAGATATTGAATATTAAACAGCGGCAAACATTGTGAAACGCACTTATAGCATAGAGTTTTAGCCTTGTAGGTATATTGATACAGTACATGTAAGCTGGGCTTACGAAAAATGTTTTTGTGATTATAACTAACTACAGGGATATGTTTATAAAAAATAATATATTTCTGCTGAAACACCGGACACACATTTTAAAGACAGTCATTTTGGTGTCACCCCCTTAGCTGATCACCCCCTCTGATGGTGTTACCCGGGTGCTTTTGATAATGATAGTCAACGAAGAGGCAGACAATCTTGGTAGGGAAGGAGGAACGCTACAATAAAATGATATAGGGACAATTTATGAAATGGCAAATCAATTATAAGAGCCACATTCACGTCCAAATGGGAAAGACAAAACCCAGGTGATATAAAAATGATGTCTATCATCAGCTATCTAGGCGAGACCATGTCATCATTTTCTGGCTACGTACTGGGCACAACAGGTAAAGGTACCATCTATACCACAAGTACAGGATTGGTACAACAGATCTCTGCACCTGTGACATCAACCCCATGACAGCCGAACATCTGCTCCGGTCCTGCCCAACTTATAGCAGTGAACAACGTAACATATGGCAACAACCTACTTCTCTCCACTAAAAACAATTTGGAGATGTCAGGGACATTGAGCTGACTACTGCCATTATTAAAGTCATTAATGTGGAAGTCTGAAGGCAAACGAGGAGGAGGAAGAAGAAGATGATGATAATGAATATTGCTTTGCCCAGCACTGCAAGAGATGACACAACTCCTCTTACCAAAAACCCAAACATTGAAAACACCCTATCCCAGACCTGAACAACATCAGAACCGTGCAGTTTCACATTATGGTATCAAAATTACAAAGAGCTAATGCTTACTAATGGTGGTTCAAAGACTAGACAAAACACAGATGGCTGTGTGATAGTGATCTTGTGATGGTACTCATAGTGCTGGCAATGGACTGATAAAAGTCCAAGCTTCACACAAAACTGAAGGGTGGTAGATGTAATGAATGACTATTATTAACAGTGAAATTAAATAAGAGGGAACAAAAATTATAACTGATATTATTGTTCACTTTTTTCAGCCTTGGTCACATGATCCTACAGACACGTTACACCACTAAAAACCCCAAAGCGGCAGCAGTTTATTACCAGTGCAGTGATGTCCATATTAATGTTGCCACTCCTATGTTTTTTCGCCTAAATCTATATTTTATTGTTACAGTGTTTGTTTCTATGCTTTTTCAGTGAAAATCTGTATTTTTTTTTTTAATCCCTAACTTACATTAATGTTTTAAATTTGATTTTCGATTTTCATTTCATTAATGTCGGTATGTTTACTTCCGGACTTCCAAATTGAAAACGAGATAAGTTACATTTATAGATGCCAGCCTTTGAAAATATTTCATTGTTGTATCATCATCGGTAATCTTGTCAGTGAATGATGTGACAGATGCACATGTAAGATGTTATGAGCCCATTTGTGTCAATTACCAAAATAACTTAAAAGAGAGGCTCTTGGAAAACCATTACCCATTGTTGAAATTTCAGTATAGTTAACTTTGATATGAAGTCATACAATACGCAATAATTTTCCTGAAGCAATCGATTTTCAACATTAATGTTTTTCTGTCCATATTCAACGTTAATATTTTTCTATTTTTTAAGGGTATCCTTTACACTTACATTCTTCAGAAATTAAAGTGGCAACAGTGGCTTACATTATAGATGCTGGCAAACACAAAGTTGTTTACACAGTTCACTGTGCAAATATAGATTTAGTTAATTATTATTTTATTAGTACGCGATAGTGTGTTTTGTTTTTGTTTTGTTCAATGAAAATAACAATTGCGTTTGAAGTATAATGTTATTGAATTGATTATTGTTTTATTATTATAAGACATGCTTGTCGAGTGACATTAAAGCTAGAAGTTCTATCCTCTGTGCTACCTATACTGTAAGAAGACACATCGTTGTCTGTAAGTCTCCAGCATATATTGGCACAGGCATGCTCTTTAAGTTTTTTCTGCAAGTAATTTTTGTTCATTTCTTTGTGCCCGTCTCCATATCTCACCTTTGTGCCTGTCTCCATATCTCACCTTTGTGCCCGTCTCCATATCTCACCTTTGTGCCCGTCTCCATATCTCACCTTTGTGCCCGTCTCCATATCTGACCTTTGTGAAATGAAGTTATTTTTGTGTTCATTGATCCCAGTGTGTTTTATGTTAAGAGTTACCTAGTGATGTCTAGAAGTAACATTATAAAACAGTTTGTAAAATACTAGAAAATAAAGTAGGGTAAAGCAAACCACATTTTAGTAACGATGAGATGTAGTGAATTGTACTTTAGCCATATCATGTTGCCATCTTGGAGTTTAATTCAGCGCAGGGCTTGAACTCTGCTCTCCCGCGTTACTGAGCTGGACTGGTAACCTTTCTACTAGCGAAAAAAAAAATGCAATCTATTTCACAACTGACACGGAAATTACCAGTACAATAACACGGGGAGATTGATACAGGCACTGTGCAAGGGAGTCAGCTGTAAGGATTTGTTTTATATGAAAATATTGTCATCTACATGCATAATCTCATGTTAGTTGCTTCTGACGCAAGGTCTGAAGTCAAGTAGAAATAATCTTTCTATGTTCCCCCACCCCACCCCCGGCCCGGCCCCCACCCCTGAATCGCCAAGGAACAACATGTGACGAGATCACTTATAAATTATTCAAAAGATTTGGCTTGTTCAATGGCACTAAGAATGTGTAATGGCATGGTTAATATAACCGCACAAAAAATACAAGGATTGAAATTTCAGCAGTGACATGTAGGAAAGAGTTTAGCGGAATTAGACGAAAAAAACAAAACAGCTAACGTGTCGGCCACTGATGCCTTCGTCGGGTAAACGTATAACAACCAAAGAATACAGTAAGCTGAATATTTGAAGAATGAGTTGGCAGTACTGTTAATCTTAAATCCAAGTCTAGTATACTTAGTCTGTTTCGAGCAAACTTTATCCGTGAGTTTTCATATTGTATTGTGAAGGTGTATTTCATGCTGCGCTTTGAAGAACATAGCGTATGCAGTAAAAGTCGGAAAATCCGGACTGCTCGGAGATTTGGTCGGTCCGGATATTTTTGATTTTCCGGATTCTCTGGCAGTACTTTTACAATTCAAATTTAAGGAAGAATAAAGAAGAGATGAACAGGAAAATTGTGTTGGTTTATTCATTATCAAACACATAATGCTGCATTTATCAAAATGAGTATATTTATTCGTTCATTTCCACGACTTCTGTTGCGTCTGCTGCCTTGCTTGTGGATGGAACACTTACAGCTTCTACCACGTCTTTCACACAAAATCTCGAAAATTTTAAAAAGGTTGAGTTTTCAAAAAGTCCGGATTCTCGGGTGGTCCGGATTTCTGGCATCCGGATTTTTTGACTTCTACTGTAGCTATCAGAATTAGAATAATTTAATGTAGCATTGTGAAGATGTATCTCATGTATCGTTCTGAAGAAGTATTCATTGTAGCAGTGTGATTTTTCCAAATATTGTTTTGACGACTTATTCGATGTAGCATTGTGAAGATGTATTTCATGTATCGTTCTGAAGAAGTATTCGATGGAGCAATGTGATGTTTTCCATGTATCGTGCTCGGTGGTCCATGGTTCGATCCCCAGTTGATGTGGGACTTTTTAGACCGCAAACGGCTCCGGGGTCGACCCAGCCTCATGAATTGGGTACCAGAACAACTCTGGGAAGGTTAAGGCGGCCGGCTTGATGATGACCACATCATCCCTAGTGTGCCGATGGTCAAGAAAATATGGGCCTAACACCGTATTCCCAATATGCCTCAATGGGCATGTAACGGAATCCTTTTCCTTTTTTTATTACTGTTAGGATTTACTTCATATATCGCTTTGAACAAGTATTTTATGCAGCATAATCAAGATGTATTCCTGTATCGCTCTGATGAATAATTTAACGTAGCTCTGTTGACATTTATTCCTGTATCGCTCTGTTGAATTATTTAACGTAGCTCTGTTAACATTTATTCTTGTAGCGCTCTCACGAAAATATTCAGTGTAGCTTTATGAAGATGTATTTCATTAGTGCTGTGAAGGAGCATTCAACATAGCAGTATCAAGATGTGCTTTACATAACGATGTGAAGAAAGTATTTAACCTAGCTTTGTGAAGATGTATTTCATGTAGCACTCTTGAAGAAAAATTCAGTGTAGCACTATGAAGGTATATTTCTTGTAGCACTGTGAAGAGAAGTTCAACGGAGCGCTAAAAGGTATAGCTGATGCAGCGCTCTGAAAAAAGTATTCAGAGTAGGATTATGAAAGTATATTTCATGTACAAAGCTGCGGTATATAACGCCTACGTCACCAGCACACTCCTATATGGCAGAGAGACCTGGACAACCTATGCTAAGCAAGAAAGAAGGCTCAATACCTTCCATTTACGGTGTCTACGCCACACCCTCGGCATCTCGTGGAAAGATAAAGTGACAAATGTCGAGGTGTTGTCACGTGCTGGCCTTCAAAGCATGTAAACACTGCTTAGACAGCGCAGTCTACGCTGGCTTGGCCATGTCCGCCGCATGGAAGATGGTCGCATCCCGAAGGATATCTTCTACGGACAATTAGCAGATGGCAAGAGAACAGTTGGGCGACCACAGCTGAGGTTCAAAGATGTGTGCAAGAGAGATATGAGGGCACTGGACATGGATCCAGCAACATGGGAGGATGAAGCTGCCGATCGCACTAAGCGGCGATGCTATTTACAGCGCCACCTCAGAGTGGGCGAAAAGAGGCTCACACAACAAGCAGAAGAGAGGAGAAAACGTCGAAACATCAGGAAAATAAGCAGCTGAGGGCTGTCACCTCAGGGGTGCATTCCCATAGTCAGTTATGACTGAAGGGGCTATTATTATTATTATTATTATTATTATTATTTCATGTACAGCTTTGAAGAAATATTCAATTAAATATTGCGAAGATGTGTTTTATGCAGCGCTCTAGAGAAAAATTCAGTGCAGTATTATGAATGTATATTTCAGGGCTGTGGAGTCGGGACTCGGAGTCGTGCAGTGGGTTGTTTTTTTTTTTTTTTTAGTGGAGGCAGAGTCGGTAAAAAATGTCGGAAAATTTTTGGGTATATTCCATAAAGTGCTATGAAAAAAATTCAATTTAGTATGTATGAATATGTATTTCATGTAGGGCTCTGAAGAGGTATTCAATACAACATTGTAATGATGTGTTTTGTATAGCGCCCTGAAGAAATAATCAATGCCACATTGTGATGATGTGTTTTATGTAGCGCCCTGAAGAAAAATTCAATGCATTATTGTGATGATGTGTTTTATGTAGCGCCCTGAAGAAGTATTCAATGTCACATTCTGATGATGTGTTTTATGTAGCGCCCTGAAGAAAAATTCAGTGTAGCACTATAAAGGTATATTTCATATATCACCCTAAAGAAAGTATTGAGTGCAACGAATTTTATGTAGCAAGGCATTAAATTGCAATGTGAAGATTTATTCTTTTACCTCTCTGAAAACATATGTAATGCTGCTTTGTGAATATTTGTGTTTCTTGTTATGCTCGGGAAAAAAATATTTAATATGACGTTCTGAATATTTATTCTTTTGGTAACTCTTCAATGTGGTGTCTGATGAGAGAAAGACAAGACAGGACAACAGCTCTATTCCCCGTCAGTAGTTATAATAATTGCAATCCTTAATGAATGAAACGAGAACTTCTTAGATCACAAACTAATTCAAGTGTTCACATTACCATAATGTTCTCCGACAAAGACAGAGACATACAAAAATGCAACAGACAATAAATAACAAGATAAAGGTAATCTCACATCAGTAACTGCCGTAGAGGAATGAAGTGTTGAAAGCTTGACCACTAGGTCCAGCTTTATGAGGACGTATGACCAGTTTCCTTTCTCACTGTCTTTGCCTTCCATAACTCAAAGGCAGAGTCAGGAGTTCTTTTACGGCTGTGTAGAATGAATCATGAAGCTACCAGGTTTCGAGCTCAGAACCCTGTATTTTAGCCGCGAGAGGCAAACTCTCTAACCGCTCTGGAAATCGAATACTCAGATAATAAACAGATTGAAAAAACTTCATTGAAAAGAATAAATAACGTTTTCAAAGCTGCTGATTTCATTTGTTGTGTTGTTTATGTTAACTGTTTGTATAGGAAAAAATTAACAACATAGATAAACGTTAAGTACTCGCAAGAAAGAAGACAGAAAGCAAACAAACAGAAAGAAAGAAAGAAAGAAAGAAAGAAGCAAAAAAATGAAAGAAAGAATAAAAGGAAGCACATAAACAAAAGACAGAAAGAAAGAAAAATCACTCCAAAGATTGGAACCAGGGCCGACTTTTAATGTCCCAATCTTCTCGCTGTAAGAATCAATGACGAAAGGACAAACGACCAGCTAAGCACACACACACAAAAAAGTGCATAACCGGAGATGATTCCTGGTTCAAATCCCTGAAGTGCCTATCACTTTTGTTACTTTAATGTTGTCCAGCGTTCTCTTTGTTTGTTTGTTTGTTTTTTTTTTCTTCTATGCTTTCCTTCTTTCTTTCAATTTTCTTCCTTTTTTTTCTAACGAGTGCCAGTAATGAAATATTGTCGTAAATTATTTACTATTCATACGCCTTGAGTTTCCTTCGTTGTTTGTTTCTGTTTCCATGGAAACATATTTTAAGGGCATCTTTTAAACAGGGCTGTTGAGTCGGAGTCGGAAGTCGGAGCCGTGGAGTCGGTCGTTTTTAGTGGAATCACAGTCGGTAATCGGTAATAAAAAATATCCGGACTCCGAATTTTATACCATATGACTAGTAATAAACTGTAGTCGGAGACGACTTCTAATATTTCAGGACTTGACGTCGAAATCAGAAGAGTTTTTGGCCAACTGCACAACCCTGGTATTAAAACTGTAGCCAACACTAGCTACCTCCACACGTTTTAGAGGTGTAAGCCTTAGCGACAGAACACCACACCTTGAGAGGTATTAGTAATACTGTTTTGCCCTCTAGACATTAACCAGGCACCTGAAAATAATCCATCATATCTTGTTTGGACGTCAATCCTGTTTTGATGTGTGAAATGTTTTCACGTGCTGATTGGGAGTGATGGGTGGTTTAATAGCCTACACCAGCCTTTCTCAACCTTTTTCATCATGAAGGAACCCTTGTTAATGTTTATGTTAATCAGAATCGAAGGCATTGCACTCCGGGCAAACCCATAGGTGCTCAGTTTCCCTCAGCAAATGTCGAAGGGTATGAATGATAATTGTTCCTGTTGCGCAATGGTTGTATACACGGCGGATGCGTCCTCTCATACGTCCATCCCTGCTGGTCTTACGTTTGATGCCAATTCCAGCAGTCTTAGCCTTGATGGTTCATCGATTGCAGTGTCATTCTCTAATAGACAAACATGAATTGCCCTCAGTATTTCTTCCTTATCCATGGTCAGTGATCCTTTTATGGGTGCGATTGAAGCTAGTCTGTCAGCTCTTTCATTGCCACGTACTCCGGCATGACCAAGACAGTAGATCCAAATCAGTTCTTGAAGATTCGTTGCTTCTATGGAGGTTTTCCATTCATGTCGAAGCCAGCCATTTTGGACCTTTCGGGAGTCGGACTTCAAGGAACTGTTCAAGGAACCCTTGAAATGAAGTTAAGGTCCGAGGGAACCCCTGCACAAAAAGTATTATATCTACAGCTCATTGTACCTTAATGTGATCAGTAAAATGTAAATATAACAATCTAATAACAATAGTCAATGCTCTTTTAAGTAGAGAAGGATTTTTTTCTGTGGATCAGTTTGTTTTGACCAACTTATTAGCCTGCTCTTTTTTGTGTGGTTCCTTCTCCCCACAAAGGACGTCAACTCTAATGCAAGTCAGTAATGAAGGCAGAAGAAACTTCAGTTTTTCCTTTTTTTTAATTTCCTACTTGATTTTTTTAACCTTGTCCAAGTCGGCCTAAATGTCTTATCATAAATTTATACTCCACAAGATGTTAATGAAATATGGTATGTACAAGAGTGAACACGGTTCTATTGCACACTTCAAAACGGGCCTGCTCGGTCTATGCTCATCACTGCGAGAGCTAACATCGCCCCGCGCGCAAAGTTCAAAAAACGAAGTTTATTTATTTATTTATTTTTTTCAATCACGGATCCACTAGTAACCTCTTACATAACCCTATGGTTCCGTCGAACACCGGTTGAGAGACCCTGGCCTACAAAGTTGAAGTACTTCGAGAAAAACGTCACGAACACAGCGGAGATAAACGAGTATTAACGAGTGCGGTGATTACAATGGACAAAGGTAAGAAGTAAACTGGTAAGTCTGTCAGTCTTACACAGGTAAGAGATAACTGGTTAGTAAGTAAGTCTTACAAAGGTAAGAGATAAATTGGATTGTACATCGAATCTTAAAAAGGTACGAGTTAAACTGGTATTAAGTCAGTCTTACAAAGGTAAGAGATAAATTGGATTTTAAGTCAGTCTTACTAAGGCAAGAGATAAACGGGTTTGTGAGTCAGTCTTTCAAAAGTAAGAGATAAACTGGTATGTAAGTCAGTCTTTCAACGGTGAGAGATAAACGGGTATGTAAGTCAGTCTTTCAAAGGTGAGAGATAAACGGGTATGTGAGTCAGTCTTACAAAAGTAATTGATAAACTGGTTTGTAAGTCAGTCTTACAATGTTGTAAAAACAAAGCACGTGACCTTTTCGAAATACCTTCGCTAGCTAAAATACTACATAACACACCGAAATGTTCCGACTAGGCCGGTCTCAAGCCCAGCAGAAAAATGAGGAAAACAGCATGCATGGAGGCCGTAAGGAGGTAGCCCCTCCACCTTGCAAAAGCACAACAGGTCAATCACTTGTTAACTTAAAATATAATTACAAGAACCAACGGAGAGAAAACTGTACTGATCTTAAAGGCGACTAACTGGCACGAATTACGGACAACGAATTACGGATCATGGAATTGTAGAAGTATTAATGGGAAAGAGGAGGAGCTAGTGGAGGGGATTAGGAAAACAAAACTGGAAATCCTGATCCTGTCGAAAACGAAGAAAACAGGGTAAGGAATTGTGGACCTCAATCCCCACAAGCGAAAGAGCTAAAGGGTGTGTCGGTAGTATAGTGGCTAAAAGCAAACAAATAACATCAAATGAAACTTTGTCTCGGAGCGCATTATGGTGCTAAATCTGAAAGGAGAAACCAAAGTTAACCTTCTCATGGTGTATGGACCAAACAAAGATGAGCGAACAGATACCAAACAAGAATTCCTTGAGCTGCTTCAAAATCACTAATATAACTTTCCTATCAGCAAGTATAGAATTACATTTATTTATTTATTTACTTATTTATTTACTATCCATAGGACTCAGGTTTCCTTCATTATTTATTTAAGAGTTCATCCATCCGTGACTTCAACCTACCCGTCTATTCTGTGTTACTCGTCTTCCACTACACATTACTGGACACAAGTATTTCGGCCTTTATTTGGTCTATACTTGCTGATCATCATCATCATTAAGCATGTCCTTTGCAGAACGTCGCTCTCATCATAGCCCGCCTGAAAGACTCTCGATCTCTAGCCAGCCCTCCTGCCTCCTCCACTGTCATGTTCAAGGTGTTTTCAATGTCCTGTGTCCACCGTCGTCTTGGTCGGCCCCTGCCTCGCCTTCCAGGTACCATGCCCTCCATCACTGCTCTCTCTAAGCCACTATGGCGTTTAATATGGCCAAAATATTTCAGTTTCCGAGACATGATATTGTTTATGAGCCAGTTTTCCTCGATGTTCAGATCGTGTAGGATGTCTATATTTTTCTTCTTCTTGGACCACGATATTCTGAGAATTTTTCTGTATCACTTTGCTTCGAAAGATTCGATTTTTTTCTTTAATGTTTGAGTAATGGTCCATGATTCACATCCATATGTTGCTACCGGAAAGATGCACGTTCTCAGAAGTTTTACTTTTATTAATTTGCTAGTGTTATGCCATATGTTCTTCATTTTATTTAACCTCTGCATTGCTATGGCCAGTCTCCTTCTGACCTCTTTTGAGCAGTCTCCATTGTTGTTAATTATGGAGCCAAGATATTCAAAATTTGTGACATTTTCAATTTCCTCATCATTATGGTAATTTTTGGTTGGCATCTTGTTTTGTCGGTGGACATAATCTTTGTTTTTTTGTGTGTTCAGAAAAAGGTTCTGATCCTCACTGTGTCTTTTGACAGACATGATTAACTGTTCTAGTCCCTTGGCACTGTTTGAAAGAATAACTGTGTCATCTGTGTACCTGAGTTCTGGGATCGCATTTTCACCGAGGCCTGGACGTCTGCATCGGAGTAGTAAATCGTTGTCCCTTTAGAGATTTTTTTAAGGTCCAAACACATGAAAGTCACATGGGGACAATTGTGAACGGATCACAATGTTCACATTCTTGGTCACTCCGAACATTTCTCATTATATTTTCTGCATAGATGTTAAACAAGTATGGCGAGAGGATGCAACCCTGTCTTACTCCCCTTTTCACCTCAAACCATCCTGATGTTTCTCCCGCTACTCTGACATCTGCTTGTTGTTCATGGTATAGTGTTTCAATTAGATGGATCAAATGCACTGGAAATCCCTTGTTTCTTATGATGTTCCACAATTTCTGATGTTGTACGCAGTCGAAGGCCTTGGTGTAATCTACAAAACAGGCATGAAGATCTACATTGTATTCTCTGCATTTCTCGAGGATGTTTCTCACATTAAAGATGTGATCTCTCGTACCTCTGCCTTGTCTAAAACCCGCCTCTACTTCATGTATTTTATGTTCTAACTTTCTTTCTATCCTCTTCATGATAATCCGCAAAAGGATTTTGCTGGCATGACTTATTAAAGCAATAGTACGATAGTTGGTACACAGTTTTAAATTGCCTTTCTTTGGGAGAGGGATATACACAGATCTTTACCATGCTTTGGGCCAGATTGCACTGTTCCAGATCTTCACACATAGTGCATGATAAACGAGGACACTGGCCTCTCCTCCTGCTTGGATTAATTCAGTTGGTATATCATCGCATCCTGGTGATTTCCCTTTCTTCAGGCTTTTGATTGCTGCACGTACTTCATCTAATATAGGTTCTGGCTCTCTCTCTCTTCACTTTCAATCGTCATGTCTGGGGTCTTTGTACTATCTTCATACATTTCTCTACAGTACTCCTTCTATCTCTCCAATATATCCTTACTTTCTGTTAATGTGTTACCATTTTTATCATTGATTATATGTAATGATGGTCTAAAATCATCTGTTACCGTTCTGATTTCCTTTAACATATCCCTATCCTTTCCCTGTTATTGCAGCTCTTCTATTCTATTGCAGGTGTTCGTTATGTACTGTTTCTTGTCTTTCCTAATCTCTCTCCTGATGTTTCTTGTGCAGTTTTTGTATTTGTCACTGTTCCGTTCTACCCCTGTTTGCTTCAATTTTCTTCTTTCCTCCATGAGCCTCAATGTTTCCTCCGTGATGTATATCTGCTTCTTATGCACTGTTCTAGGGATCATGTTTTCTGCTGATGTGATGAGAATATATCTCGCATGTGTGGCTAGCTCATCCGGTGTCATATCCTCTTGTACAGCCATCAGTGCTTCGAATTTGTTTTGTACTTCTATGTTATATTCAGGTGGTATGGCGCTTACATCGAGACGGAGAGGTCGAGCACCTTCTGTCACTTTTTTTTTAATTTTAACTTAAAATCTGCAATTAGTAGCTCATGATCTGAATCACAATCTGCTCCTGGGAGTGTCTTTGTAGATGATAGGAAAGTTATATTAGTGATTGCGTCTTTAAAACTGTCTGGGTCGTCCACGGGTCCTATACCATAGTCGTGTGAGTGTCATGAGGATGACCTCAGCCAATAATGCACTTTTCTTGGGGTGCAAAATTGGCTCAGCATCCATTCACGATGTACTGTCACAGCAAGGCGATGGCGCCGTCTGGTTGGTCCTAGGTTCGATTCCCGGTAAGCCTATCACTTATATTTTCTTTTCTGTTGTCTGGTGCCATCCTTTATGTCCAACGAGTACCTGTTAATTATCTTTATTTATTTATTGACTAATTTATTTACTATCCACAGGACTCAGGTTTCCTTCATAATTTATTTTTTAAGAAAATGAAAGAATATTTCATAAAGATCCTACACTGTGAGCAAGGTCAAGCATCAGAAATGATAACCACTATCACAGAAAAAGATACCAATAGTGATGAAGATGGTATCACTATGGAAAAAATGAAGTCAGCACTGGAGAAAATCAAGATGGGCGAAACAGCAGAGCATGGTGATATAACCCTAGAAATGGTTACGTATATGGGAGCAGCAGGCGACCTATTACTCCGTTTGGGATAAGAACGGGAGTGCGACAGGTATGCCTCTTGTCTCCATTTCTTTTCTTACTAGCAATAGACTGGGTTTATGAAAACATCGACGACACACAACAGAAATGGAATCCAGTTGAATCTGACAAAACAGTTAGATGATCTAGATTTTGCTGATGACTTGGCTCTCCTGTACCATAACCATAATCAGATGCAGGACAAAATAAAAACACTCGATGAGAAGTCACAGCAATTGGGTCTGAAAATACACAGGGAAAAGACAAAAATAATGAGAATAAATTCAGGAAATGATAACAGTGTTGAACTTGAAGAAACACCAATACAAGATGTAGAATTGTACACATATTTTGGCAGAATATATAGACAAAGTTGGAGGGACAGACAGTGATATCAAAATAAGAATACAAAAAGCAAGAGGACTTTCATTGAATTGCAGATCAAGAGAAATCGTATCAACACAAAAATAAGAATCTTCAACTCAAATGTCAAGTCAGTCCTATTGTATGGCTCTGAAACATAGAGAACAACAAAACTAACAACCAAAAAGCTACAGACTTTCATAAATGGGTGCTTACGTAGAATAGAGGGATTAAAATGGTATGACAAGGTTACCAATGTGGAAAAAATGACAAGAACCAGACAAGTGCCAGTGGAACAAGAGATGAGAAGAAGACGATGGCGATGGATAGGACACACACTGAAGAAATCTGTTGATAGCATTACAAGGCAGTCTTTGTTCTGGTAGACTGTAACGTATACTGGAAATATAGCCTACGGTAATCTGACAGTCTTTGTAATACCGTTAGCGTGCTATGATTTGCTAGCAAAACCATGCATTTTTCTGCCTATCTTAATCAAACAAGGTTATTTTTCATCCACGCCTCTTTTCTTTGAACATAATCAAACGAAGTTGTTTACAAACTTTCGTGACCTGCCAGTCATAACAGGGAGCGAATCATGTTTGTTTACCTAAGTTTATCACGCGAGCTGATCTGTCAATCATCGGATACCTGACAGACCGTACGTGAACAACACCGGACCTTTTGAAGTAGACACATGGGCAAAAATCTTTCCCCGAGTACCTTTTGAAGCTCGTACCCGAAATTTTATCTTCAGATACGGGCAAAATCTTCGAGAACCCCGTTACACGGATTTAAGTCTATAATGGCGGTCTAGCGCCTGAGAAAGGCCGACCATAAGTGTTTATCTGGGGAAATCATGTTTCTGATTCTCTGGTGCACACAATAGTGTGAAAAGTAGCATCAGCTATAGATCAGAGAACCATGATGATATATAAACTTAGGTCTCTTAAACCTGCTATCAGTTGTCACTCAGAATTTTTGGATAGTCTAAGCACGCGTGACTAGAACCATTTTCGCTAAATGTGTTAATAGCATTCGTGGGGATCATTTCATTCTGATGTTCTGGTAATAGAAATTAGTGCTTACGTGTTAAAGTGTTAAAGCTTTTACCATTATAATTCACTTAGAGTTCTAGCTGTTAAAACCAGTGAAATAAAATAACACGTAGCTATTTTGTACTAGTTGTTCAGTTAAAATGTTAATTTCACCACCCGCTTTCTCACACAAGAAGAGATGGTTTTAGTTGACTTATATATATATATATATATATATATATATATATATATATATATATATATATATATATATATATATATATATATATATATATATAAATGCTAGGCGCGACTGATAGTGGCAGAATATAATTCACGTTATATTTAATTTTGTGTATTTTTAGTAAGTGACTATTATTTAATACCATACGATGACCAACAGACGCCGACAATTTAATAGATTTTATATTAACGACAGGCGATATTTATGTAAGTGCGCGTATGGACAATTAAATAATAATTGACATTGTAGGCGGATCGTTAACGCGCGCGTAAGGGGCGGGGAGGTTGCATACCTTCATCCGACCTAGAAAACGCAGCGCTAGCAAAAATCTGACCGTATAGGGGTAAATAAAGTCACCGTGTGCCTTTTAAATTTAATAAGGACTGACGGAGTGGATAAGAGATCGTCTTGTCCCCGTCCGTGTGCATATATGCAGCCATATAGAATAGTAGCATTTTTACATAATATTTCTTTATACCTCGCAGACCTGATCAAGGGCGACCAGCGGTTTTTTTTCAACATTTACTGATGGGTTAATGTTGTCTTTTGCTTGGCTTGTGCGTAACCAATTTCATTTGTGAGCCAACGATACACAAGAAACATTTTAACTTGTAAAGTTAACTGGACTTACAAAACCCAGCAATATTTTTTTCAATTTTATCAGCCCACTGGGGTTGTGCAGACAAATAACATTATCTGAAGACTGACAGTCGTATTCAAGTGAATCATCCAGAATGTACGCTGTTTCAGAATCGGTACTCACCCTAGAGCCAGCCGATAAGATTACCATCATTTATCAATTGTAACAGTTTTTTTTAGCAACCAGATGTTTCCCAAAACAGGAAGTATTTTCCTCTATTAACTGTGAACCTCAAGAGCACGTCTTGCTACACATTCGCGGTGACATTTTGTTCATTCAGGAAAAATTAAACCACCAAATTCGGAGTCCACCTTATTAATCTTATTTGTTAGAGGATGGACTGGGGCCAATTTGGGAAATACACCTGACATTTTGTACATTCAGAAACCATTGTAATTCCAAGGGATATCACCAAGATTAGGTAAGCGTGACTGAGTGGCCACTGTATGTCAGAGAGAGAGTGAATATTTTTCTTTGTTACAGGATTTGTACCAACCTGGGATTTTGCTAAAATTGTTTACTTTACTGGGTAGCATTTAGTAGGAACTTTGTTTTCCTTACTGTCTATTCTGTAACATAGTGATAAACTTTGACCTTTGGGTTATTAACTTTTTGGGGTTCTTTTCTCAAGAGGGGGAGGGCACATTTATTCTGTTATTTCATATGTGTGTAAATCTGATTTTATTTTGATCTTTCTTTAGATGTTTGATATTGTCAAGTTTAATGATAATAAACAACAAAAGAAACTTAACTTGTGTGTTGGTCAGACCCATACCCAATTAACCGTAGTTTTTCACGTTTGTGTGTCTTGTTGCCACATAGCTGTGGGTGTGTGTGTAGTTAAACTCATATTTATATATGAGGAGGGCAAGATTGTCTTGTACTAAATTATAGTCGTATAGATACGCTGTACTAGAGAAACTTACTCATTCCAGAGACATATCGTCTCCTTAAACTATTCACCCGTGAAATCTGTTTCTCGCACCTTTTTCTCACGTACTTATCACCATCCACTCTACTCAGACGAGACCATAAATAACTTCCAAACCTATCGGTACGACTGTCACAGAGAGTTTTATGATCAATAAATTTTCTATATTCTCTTCTTTTTCTACCCGTGTCCTCTATTTTATTATCGCTCTTTATCCTTTTCCTGTATTTTTCGCATTCGTTCGTTTGCGAAAAATATTTTCTTTCCCATTCTCACTTTACCGTTTTTCTTTCTCATGCTGATACGCATTCTATTACGTAGATGTCAAGCTCTGGAGGTTATTGCGCTGTAGACGTAAAACTGTGAATATTCATCTATCTCAGACATATCGTCTGCATTTTCACCTGTCACAACGTAGTTTCAACGGCTGAGTGCTCAGGTGAGGTGTGAAACCCGAGATCTGCACGGCGCCGAATGAGACATTTGTCTGGTAGTTTCCTCTGTCACGGCACTCGGGGCCAGTTTCGCTAGCAGTGAGTTGTCAAAGACGCGTTTGGCATGTTATTTCCAGCGTCTAAGGTACGTAGGTGTTAAGGAAAGATGAGGCTATTGCGTGGTTTTGAAAACAGCGCACATTTTTGTCCGTTTCATAGATATAACTAGAGTTGGAAACCTGAATTCACGCACTCAGTAACTTCGCAGTTAGACTAGAACAACCTACGTTCGAGCCCTAAGAATCTCTGTTATAGAAGCAATTAGTTGGTCGAATTGAATGTTCGATTTCTAAGTATCTCTGTTGATGATAGAGAGCATTAGTTGGTGAAAGTGGTTTTAGTTCTTAGTAGTTCTGTGTTGAGGTAAATATATTATATCTAGTATTTTGTGAAGTGTTTAAAGTGTTAAATCGCTTATTTCACTAGTTAGATTTTTGTGCAGAGTGCTTAATTTATAAGTCTGTTATATTCTCTAGCTGACGTGTTTCAGTGGAAAGCAGAATAAATTATAATTTCTAGCTTAAAACCAGGTAGCTATAAGGAATTAAATTTAACTGCTAAATAATCAGACGAGAATATTTTTAAAACTAACTTATAACTGCATTGCTACATCTTGAGTATTGACGGGATACGTATGTATTACCAATTCATGATGATTGATTTTATGAATATAACTTATTTCACGGGAAGTTTTAAATGATAAGTCAAGCTGTCCGCTTGCAGTTTAAAATGTAAGTTATAACAAGTACATAGTATGTATAGTATTTTATATGTGGTTTTTCTTCCCTATGCAGTGAAAACTGGGGTTAACCCAAACTTTGCCAGCGTTGAGTACTGATGAGTAATATCAGTGAAGAACAAAAACATTCTTTCCTTAAAGGACTTGGTGTACAACCTTTACATGAACTTTAAAGATTTTAAAGAAGTAACGGGCTTGTGAGCCTGATTTAATTCTTTCAGAGAAAAAATCTCAAGTACTTTTAGCCCGTGTGGCAAGTAATAGATTACAAACAGTAACTTTTTCCGACAAATTTTTACTCATTGTGGAGTGACCAAGAATTTTACCTTTTGATCGAAGTTACAAACCTGACCTTGTTCCTAAGTAGTGGAAACCTCGTGATTCTGATCCTGTGAGCCCGTTTGAAAACTAATTCTTACCTGAACTGATAAAGTGACACTAAATTAAAATCTGAACAAAATTATCGCCTGAAGAGGACGCTCCCCGGACAAATTGGATGAAACCAAGATCTGCAGAGCTGTGTATCAGCTTCAACAAACGATAAAAACAGATTGTGTCATAACGTGCGCCAGACGGCGAACAGCAGCACGATTGTAGGTATGGTTGTGTGAGTCAGGGCCCTGTTGAATGAACCGAGAGAAAGCAGAAACGAGTGACTCTTTTTTTATGGTATACCAAATTTCACCCACTTTGTAATTTCTTTATGCAAGTTTTGTTGCAAACAAGATACTTTTCCCTAGGATAGATCATACTAATATCTAGGTCTGTTCATACCTTTAAAAGGGGAAAATCATTAGATTACCGCTAATGTATCCTTGATTTCTTGGGGCTATCACTTTCTTCTAACAGGACTGTGGGCATACCTTGAGGGATAAGATCATACTGTGGGTCTATCATTCTGGTAGAAATACATTGATTTTATGACTATGTGTATATGTTTCTTGATGTAATTTTTATGTGTTGTGATGAAATTTTAGATGATAATTAAAATTTCTCTTGAACTTAATCAGCGCGTTGGTCAGCTCGCTCCAAATTATCTGTATAATCACTGTTATAGTTTCTCCCACGTCTGTGCGTCTAACTGTCGTCACTTGTGTGCGTGCACGTGAGTGGTACGTTCATATATATTAATATATGTTGTCAATAGACTGTCTGACTCCTCTAGATCTGTTGTAGAAGATAGGCTAAAAGAGAGAAAAGATTCTCGATTTCAGAGACAGCCTCTATTGATTTCTACCATCCCACTCGTGGAAAACTATTTCTACTATCATCTCTCACTGTGGCTATCACTCATTCTAATCTATTCAGAAGGATATATATATATATATATATATATATATATATATATACATTCATTCATTGGGAGCCGCGGTACCGCAATGGTTATTGCACTGGCTTCCTAGATCAGTGGTCCATGATTCCATCCCAGTTGAGGTGGAATTTTTTAGACCGCAAACGGCTCCAGGGTCGACCCAGCCTCATATACTGGGTACCAGAGCAATTCTGGGAAGGTTAAGGCGCCCGGCTTGATGCTGATCACATCACCCCTCGTGTGCCAACAGTGAAGAAAATATGGGCCTAACACCATATTCCCAATATGCCTCAATGGACATGTAACGGGATCCTTTACCTCCTTTCATATATATATTTATATGTACATATATATGTGTGTGTATATATATATATATATATACAATATATATATATATATATATATATTATATATATATATATATATATATATATATATATATATATATATATATATATATATATATATTTATATATATATATATATATACTTATACATTAACATATACATATATCATATAACATATATCATATATATATATACTTATACATTAACATATACATATATCATATATATATATATATATATATATATATATATGTATATGTTAATGTATAAGTATATATATATATATATATATATATATATATATACATATATATATCAACAAACGTTAGCTGCCTAACACAATAAGCTTTTAGCGCCAGATTTTTTTTTCTTGTTCATAGTTCGCCATGAGAAGGACGTTGATTGCATTGTGTCCGTTTACAGCGAATCTGCGATATTTGCGCCTTTTGGCCGACACATCCGATTTCAGCACGGCATTTTTGGGACCGGGTTAGCCTTCCCTCTTCGATCTTTACTCACTTAGCCAGACTGCAGTGATGCAGCCTGTTTCCAGGACCACCACTTGGAGGTGGAGTAGAGTCTTGGTCAGCTCTGGTTAGCTGATCCTGACGCAAGCAGTCTAGCTATGGGTCGCTAACTGCATTTCTCACTGTTGACGCGTCTTAGGTCCCAGATGAGATCTGGGCTGTAATGCGTATTGTCACAATGCGACTGAGCACCCGTCTGTGCTACTATTTGGATCGTACTCTCAAGCTCCCTATAACGTGTAGGGCAGCACAGTTGTAATTAACAGACTCTTTTTGACTGTGTGACTGCGTAGAGTACTAGGTGATGTTAGTTTCTGCTCGATCCTGACTTAAAACGAAGACTTGCAAGCAATTGAACCGGCTGTTGTGCCTGGCATGGTGTGACGGTATTGCCTCCCCTGCTTTGCAGTAGTGGTCCGACAGTGGCCAAAACTCAAGAGTATCTAATATGGGCTTCAAAGGTGTCTACCTTTGCATAAGATTACTATTGGCAGATTTGTAAATAGGAGGGTAATGACGCTTCAATCCCAAAGGGAGTCTTTACAAGATATTCAGAATAGGGAAAACAATGCTACATTGGCTGAGCACGTTAATGCTATGATCTGCCAACAACTTTTTTGAAGAATTAAGCAATTAAATAACTTTAGCCCGTTAAGCCCCTACCCTGATTTACTAAGTGGAATTCTAATTATTCTGGTATAGCTCTGTTTAGAGTGTGTTTAGTAAATTGACTGAGATAAACATGCAATACGTTTAATATGATTGAATCGAAGTTAAATGTGTGCATTAACAAATAGCAGATTTAAAAATCATTTAGTTTTAACAAAGGTTAAAATACCTGAATAGTTTAAAAGAAAAAGTTCATCATTGAATGATATTAGGTTTTATGAAAAAAGTTCACTTTGGCAGCTTATAGATTTCACTTAGCTGCAATAGTAGCGTCTGCTCCCGCTGGGTTTTTGTGTGTTCTGTGCAGATAGGTCACTGAAGTTCTCACGTCTCTGGTCAAGATTACAGGTGCAGCACGTTTGAAGTACAATCAAGAGGTAACTGCCAAGCTAACCCCGCGTTTCTACGTCAGTCCGCCTATACCCCCACTTTGTCCCAGAGATTAGTACCCTCACTGGTACCACCACCAACTATGGTAAAAGAATAGAAACGAAACGCTCTCCTGAGTATTGCGTTGTCCCGACACATACTTATGTGTCCTCTTTCTTATTCCACCAACCTATTTAACTCCGAATTTACCCTCGATGAGAATTGAACTTAATCCTTCGAGAGAAACTTTCTTTACATTTAAATAGAATAGCTTTTAAATTTACTTTACATTTAAATGGAAAGGTTAATAGTACAAATAGAATATGTTTACATTTACGTTTCCACTGATTGAAAAGTGTTCACCATATAAATTGAATATGTTTTCATTTACATTTACACTGATTGAAAAGTTTGAAACTTTTATTATTATACTTAGAATGTACATCATTTCTTTCATCTTTCCATTCATGCTCCATATGGAACTTGGGACTTACTTATGCTTTTTAGCTCTCTTTAAGAAAGTTCATGAAATCATCATTCTATACGCTGAACTTGCCAGCCTCAAATGACTGGGACATCCACTAGCGATTTCACACATTACTATTCACATGATAATTTATATATATTAGTTCACATGTTAGTAATGAAAAATATAGAATGTAAAATGACAACTTACGCCAATCCTGGCTCACAGACATTTTGCTCAGATGAATGAAGTTAAGGCACTTGATTAGGCCTCTTAAAGGTTTTCTTGGGGTCATTACTTTGTATAAGATAGTTCCCTCTATGACTTCATGTGTTTTACTTTCCTCAGCCTTCCTTATTAAAATGGGTTTCCTGGATTATGTAAGTCCTTCAAGATTGTTCCACAAAGTCCGGCCTGATAAATGGAAATTCTTAATTATAACTTCTGGCAATTCTGGTTGTGTCTTGACAAGCGTGAATCTCACAGTGTCTTAACATTGAAGCGTGAAAGGTTATATTCCTGTCAAACCCCCGCATTTGTTTGCTATGGGGCTACTCAAAAGCTCCAATCATTTTCAAACATGCGGGGGGGAGGGGGGGGGGGGAAGAGGCGATCTCAAAATATACCTGACATGGAGAAATTTTGAACGTAATGTAGAGGTCACCTGTCTTATATATGGTATGAAAACATCCGATCCCTGGCAGGCGAACTCACCAACACATCTGTAAACTCATATGAAAATTTGTTTCATATGTAACAATTTATTACTATCTAAAGTAATCTTGGCATAACATGTCGGACAGGAAGCGATTAGGTCATCCGTGTCTGTCCAAAACGTGTCACCCAGACAAGTAATCTCTTATCTGTCACGCACCCTGGCCTTTATCAGCGATTTTCGTGTTAAGCTGCTTTCTGATGTCGGCCGTTGCCAATATTAACCAACATGGTTGTCGATAATATTATCTCCCAGCAGGGATGGGCAAGTAAACAGACAAGACGAAATATACTGAAGAGAGTGTAAAAATGAAAATACCAAATATCTGCTACACATAGCAGAGAAAGAAAGAAAGTGCGACAATTCAAAGCCCGCAATGAAAATCAGTAAAAAAAATATAACTGATACTGCCGTAGTGAAACAGAGATCGAGAAGGGTCGCCCCATTCTGTCACAAACGGGACATGACACATAGGTATTTAACAAATGCAAAAACATTTATTGCATGACAAAAAATGATAACCTGATGACAGTTGAGCCAGTCAACTCCTTCCAGCTCCCCTTCACAAATTATAAATGCACCATTCGTTCCCTTTACAAATTATAGCACATCTCCCCCTTTCTCGGTTGATGGCGGCACAGTAAAGTAACTTGACACAACAATCTCGCTTGTTACAAAGAAGAAGATAGGCAAAATGTATTTTAGTTTTTCGCACGGACAAAAATTAATAAAAGTTTCTTTTCTGAAACGAAAGACTTTTTACAAAACAAATACACAAAAACCATGAAAATGGGCAATTAAAAAATATATAAAATTAGATTTTTTTCATCAGGCGTTGCTCAGTTGTTGAAATATCTATTTAAAAAAATACGAGAATGAAATAAATAAGACACGTGAAAGTGGGACTTTTCTTGGGTTGGAATGCACATTCAAACTAAGAAAAGCCTTTTTTTTAAACGTTTATTGTCTCAAAGCATAAAATGAATGAGAGAAATGTAATTATACCGGATATTAGATGCAACTGAATAACATATTACAGAATAATACGATTTTTTGCAAATTGTAATTTTTTTCAGTTATTAAAGTAAATAAATAAAATAAAAAGTAAAAATTGGACAGAAAGGGGGACAACTGAAAAGAAATATACATGATAGGCTTACCGGGAATCGAACCAAGGACCAATCAAACGGTACTATCGCCTTGCAGTTATTGGAGAAAGGATGCACAGCCATTTAACACTGCAGTTATTAAAGGAGGAAAAAAAAACATATAACGCTGGCTTGAACATTTCGTCGTATGATAGATGTTTGCATCCCCCGAAGACACTTTCTACGGACAGTTGGTAAATGGCACAAGAGACGGCATGTGAGGTTCAAAGATGTGTGCAAGAAAGACATGAAAATACTGAACATCCTGGGTGGACAAAGCTGCCGATCTAGCCACGTGGAGAAGCGTATCTACGGCGCCGTCTCAGATTGAGCTGAAAAAAGCGCCTCCAACATTCAGAAGAGAAAAGAACATGCCATAAAGAACACCAGGTAATACGCAGCTGATGGTGATCACTGCAAGGACGCATCATCCAGATATCGGTTATGACAGGAGAAGGTTACTACCACCATGGTCTGTTCCTATATTTCTATTCAGAGGTTATCCACAATTATGCTTTCGTGAATAATATTAAAGTTTCAAGTTTCTGTTTACATATGTGCATTTTTCCATTGTTAGTTTAGTGTTCCAGCATTCCAGGGGCCAAATCTGAAGATTTTCCTTGAAGAAAAAAGTGAATAGGCAGTCCAAATTCCTTTCGGATGTCGTATGACCGAGTTATGATCCTCAGGAAATGTATATTTTATTTGTCTTGGTGTCACGGAATTTCAGTGGTGGTCCAACAGTGGCCAGAACTCAAGAGTATCTAATATGGGTCTTCAAAGGTGTCTACCTTCGCACACGATTACTCTTGGCAGAGCTGTAGATAGAAGGATAATGGTGCTTCTATCGCAAGGTTGTTTTTATGAGATATTTCATAAGTCAAGAACAATGCTGCGTTGGGCAGGACAATTGTTAACTTATATCTGATCGGCCGAGTTTTATGAAGATTTATGCAATGATTAGTTTAAGCTCGTTCAAGCCTCCACCCTGATTTACTCAGTGAAATTCTTCTTATTCTAGTATAGCTCTGTTTAGAGTGTATTTAGTAAATTGACTGAGACAAACATGCAGTACATTCAAAATGACTAAATCGACGTTAAATTTGTACATTTACAAATAACAAATTTAATAATCACCTAGGTTTTAACAGGGTTTTAAAACAATGAATAATTATTTATCAGAAAATTATCATCACTGTGTGATGTAATGGTAGTTTGTAAAGGAGGTCACGTGGCAGCTTTTATGTGTTACTTAGCTGTCAGTGACGGCTCTGCTCCTTCTGATGGTTTGGTTCTTGGTAGACTGGATCGTTGATACCGCTCGTCACTGGTCAAGGTTGCAGGGCGCAGCACATTCACAGACGTGACAGAGAGTGTCTACGAAGTTGGTCCCGCGTCTTAAAGCCCCGTCTGATGATAGTATCTAGCTACAACTTCAGGCCACTTGTACCCTTCTTGTTCCAGAGATAATTCCCTCAATTGGTACCACCAACTAGTATGTTAGTAACACATTAACTACCGCAAGCCGGTGAGACCGGCTTTTGAAATCCTATCATTTGGACCATGAGCCGCTCAGAGCGTCAATCTAATGTTAGTAATAACACGAATGAAAAATGTACTGAAACACTTTCTGATCTGATTCAAGATTTTAAGTTGCCACCGGAAAACAAATTCCCAAAACAAGGTTGTTGTAGAACACTGAAAAATTGATAATGTTCATATTTTTCAGCGTTTTGGGTTAGTTACCAAATTAAGTAAAACTGTTTACCGTGGCAACTATTGATAGGACCACAAAAAATACATGTACATCCTGTCTAACGGCTGAATAGGCTAGCAACTTGTTTCAACAATTGACTGATAGATCTAGCGATGAAGGACAAGAGTGAAAACGGTGTGCACATTGTTTGAAATAGTGATTTTGATAGAGATGGGGCGCAAACAGTTATAATTGTGAAAATATTGCAAGTCCTCAGCCACCGGACAGCCGTTAAATAGCAAAAACCAATATTAGAGTTACAATTGGTGCTTATTGTAATAGTACATTCATTTATCTTTAAAATGACATGTAATTCATAAAATTCTGTAAACAATTACGAAAACTACAGCTTACTTTGTGCAAACACCTACAGGGTGAAAATGGAAAAAAAAATTTATTCGGCCAGTGTGTTTTTCAATCCGGTAGTTAATGTGTTAAAAGAATAGAAACAAACACCCCCTGAGTATTGAGTTTCCCGACATATAGTTATGTGTCTCCTTCTTCCTATTCCACAATCCCATCTACCTCAGACTTTACCCTCGATGAGAATTAAGTTAATCCCTCGAGAGAAAACTGTCTTTACATTTAAATTGAATAGCTTTATATTTAGTTTAAATTTAAATGAAAAGGTTAATAGTATAGATAGAATATGTTTACATTTACATCTACACTGGTTGAAAAATGTTCACAATATAGATTGAATATGTTTTCATTTACATCTACACTGGTGGAAAAGCTTGAAAACTTTCATTGTTTTTAAAGTGAATATGTTTACATAGACATTTACACTAGTTTGTAAATGTAAATATTATAATTATAGAATGTACCTCATTTCTTTCATCTTTCTATCCCTGCTCCATATGGAACTTTGGACTACCTATGCTTTTAGTTCTCTTTAAGATACTAGCAATACAGCCGTCACCAGCCCTTGCAGTGGTAGTTCATGAAATCATCATTCTATATGCTGAGGTGGCCAGCCTCAAATGACTTGGACATCCACTAGCAATTTTCCCATATTAATATTCACATGGTAATATATACATATTAGTTCATATTTTAGTAAAGGAAAATATAGAATGAAAAATGTACAACTTACGCCAATGTTGACTCACAGCTGTTTTCTTAAAGAAATAGGTTACGGCACTTGCAGATGCCTTTTACACATGTTCTTGGGGGTCGTTACTTTAACAATAAATTCCTGTTTTGACTTTGTGTTTTCAGTTTCCTCAGATCCCGGTTTTCCTTATTAAGATGATAGAGTTTTCCTGTGCTGTTTAAGTCCTTCAAAATGCTCCAACAAAGTCCGGTCTAATAAATGCAATTCTGATTTTAACTCTGGCAATCTGGTTGTCGTCTTGGCGCGATTCTCACAGTGTTCTAATCTGGCTAACGTGTCAGGTTATATTGCACTTCGCCTCCCCCGCAGTACTTTGTTTACGATTTAGGCAGGGTTCAATCAGGAATGTGGTGGTTCCTCTATTTCGAACCCTCGCCAATCGTTTCATACCTGCATATTTAGGTGGGGTAATTCAAAGTTATTCCGACAGGGAAAGTTCGGTGCGTGATGCTAAAGGTCACGTCTCCCATATATGGAAGTGACAAGTCCGTACAATCTTTGGACAATGTGTTTCAGATGTAACATCTTACTTTCCTCTAACGCAATGTTTCTGAAACAGGTGGACAGGAAATGATGATGTCATTCATGTCTGTCCAAAATATTTCGCACAGACAAGTAATCTCTTTATCCGTCGCTTGCGCATAAGCGAAACCGAAGTAATGTGGGTAAGTCCTTGCTTGAGTCCAAACGTTTATTGACGAAACAACGGATGAAGACATTGCATATGTTATTCATTAATAGCATACATCTATAATTTAGTACATTGTGAATCCATATCATATTCTCAGTCCGTGTCCAGTAAAATGAATCAACATCGCCAGAACAGCATAGCTGTGTGCACGCGTAGTTGGGGTTTCCAACGACCGACAATGAGCGTATGCGTCTGATAAATATAATCATATGGACTGAAATAATCTTCCTAGAAGTTGGTTATATACCGACCTATTATATTCCTTTATTCCCATACATTTGGACTGACCCTGAGTCCCTACTTCGAAGTACTTATATAAATATGTGGCAATACAATGCCTAACACTGGACGTCTAAAGGACGCGTCTCCACAGCTTGACGGTCAACGTAAAAAGGGTCTCGTATCTAAATCACGATGCGTGACCTACCAACGCTAACACGTCATAAATCGATCGTGTATATAGCGTTCAATAGTCCGTGAATTCTTAACCTGCAATTATATTAAACGCTGTGACCCTAGAAGTAGCACACTGCCAACCCTAGCAGACGACTTCAATAAAATACCGTAACAATTACCTGCACGCCGGGGAAAAAAATCTATTAGATAGATTTTTTTTTTAACTATCTTACTCAAACATTTAAAAAAAATTTAACAAAAACCCGATATATGGTCTACGATGTTCCGGCTAGAACAGTGTCGTGGTCATGTCGATAATATATAATCATGTAACATATTGACAGTCATGCTATACATGTAAATTAAATAACCTAAAGGATTGTCAACAGTCATTAACTAATTAACTAATTAATTAACGTAAGTGTTAACTAAGTACGAAAGTGAGATGTCATGAAATTATTATAACCAATTAAAATTAAACTAATTACTCATAGTGTATGTGTAAGTAGTCAAATTATTGAAAATCCAATTAACGAAAGTGAAAGAAGATGTCATAAGAAAAAGACAAATGAGGAGTAAAGACAAGTGAAATGTAGAAAACTAAGGTATAAAATCAATAGGTTTGAAATTAAATATCTGTATCACTAAATACTTAAATTAATTAATTAAATAATAATATATTATAACAAAAAAAAAATCTAAGAATTTATTTAAGCTTTTGTCTAACATTTCTATGTTTTTTCTGGTCATTTTTTTGCGCTGTATTTTAAATTTTTTTATCTCTATCACATCGGGATTTCTAGAAATACAATCAATTGAAATTTTTATGACGACAACGCATACAGTATTACAACATCCATTCGTACAAGAAGTATAACAGTTATGTAGGCTTGAATTTCTTTGCAGTCGACTTTCGTCGGTGAATGGCATGTGGTACATCGCGATGAAGCATCCAACAATAATCGGCAAGCATGGTCACACTCCACCGTCCTTGATAACGTGACTCCATTACGTCGATATCTTGATGGAATCGTTCTCTATGTTCATCGCTGACTTCGCCAAGGTTGTCAGGGAAAAAGTCAAGATGCGAATCGAGCAAATGGATTTTGAGGGACATGTTACAGCCCATAATTCTGTATGCATCTATGCACTGCTTAACAATATGCACATAGTCGACTGATTTAAAGAATAATGTTCCTAGGTCAGAAAGTTATCGACTTATCACATAGAAGCAACAAAATTTAGTATACCCAGTCTGCATGCCCGTGAGAATTGCAATGACCTTTAGGTCTCCACAAATCCGCCATTGGTAGTCATTGTACTTTATTTTTGCCAAAAATATAGCCATATTGTCATAAGTTTCTTTCATATGAACAGAGTAGGGACTGGAATTGATGAAAATAAATTTCCGTTATGCAATAACACGGCTTTTAGACTAGTCTTGGAAGAGTCGATGAAAAGTCGCCATTCGTTGACTATGTGCTCATGATCGAGGTGCACCATTAGACCGTTTACATCTTTGCAATAGCAAATGTCATCATCCATCTCAAAGTATTGAACAAGTTCTCTGTGTCTATGACGAAATTTAGATATCGGAGTATTGGGCGCTAAAAGATTCCATTCTTTGAATCGCGAACCGAGTAATTCCGCTTGTCCTTTGGTAAGAGCGAGATCACGTATTAGATCTGAAAGTTCTGAATGGTTAATTAAGTGAACACCATCATTCACCGGTATATAATCCGAGTCAGAATTAGTTTCTTAAGCAGGTAAACTATCACTTTCTGATGGTTCATTCACGTCCAACGGATATTGTTCTGGTGGAACTGGGATCGGAAACGTGATTGGATCATGAGGCACTGGTTTCGAAACCGATTCAATATTTGGATAAACCACAGACTTTCTAGTTTTAAAAGTGAAACCATGGATATTTGTCAAGCAGAAGTAACAATCAGTAGCGTGATTTGTCGGTTCACGCCATATTACTGGCACTCCAAAAGGCATCGACTTATGCTTCGGCGATTTTCGTAACCAATCTGCCAATGTATTTGCACAAGTCGAACAAACTGCATTTGGCTTCCAAGATTTTTTTGCATCATCAACTTTCGAATCGAAATAAAGTTCATATGCTTACTTTAGTAATGGTGTAAAGTTGTTCTGGTGAACACGATCGGTAAAATATCCGCACACGTAACAGAACAGATCAGCCGAATTTCTACAACTTCTAGAAGCCATATTTCGCTCAGATTTATTTCAGAATACAGTAACTATTTGAAAAATAGCGTAACATATGTCATGCATCTTTTAGCAGTATAAATAGTAGCATTATTTTGCATTTTATTAATTTTTAATAAGTTACATAGTAAAAATGAAACGGAGCAAACAACGGTTTCCCAAAAATATATTTATTCACAAATATCTTAAGAACCCGATGTGATAGAGATAAACGGATTTCAGATTTGAAATCAGCGCAAGAAACTGACCTAAGAACACTTACTCTTATATAAGAAAGAAAAATGTTGTTTGTCAGTGTAATATATTATATCATTATCATATTACTAGTTATATCTAAGAATATTATATAAGCATTGTGTGAGATTCATTTGTTTTCTTTGTTACCCCTTTTTTTTCATAGTTTATTTTCATAATTTTTTTTTTCTCACATTTCAATTTAATTTTATTTCTTTATTAATTCAATCAATAACTAGAACTAAGTAATATTGGATATGACGATGCAGACGTCGTTATTTTCCATAAGGATCTACATAAAGTTACATTCGAAAACTGTTTAACTGTTCCGATCCTGAATGAATTTTAAGTTTCACAACGTTCAATTAGTCATGACACATAACGAAATTTGTCCAATTTTAATTCAGATATTCTTTCCGACTTTGTTGCAACTAGTTGTAGCATGAATGGACATCAACCAAAGTCCCAGCGTAAATACGAACTCAATGTCTCTTCAAAATTCATTTCGTATGACGCATGTCCCTAATAATCATTTATTTGAATTGTAGTCGACGTTTCATTCACAGGTCGAGAGTTTAACGATAGGATTCTGTCTCTTATGATAGGTACTTTCGTTACTTTATTCGAAGAGTTTCAGTGTTCATACATCGACATCTGAAGGATTTCTAGAAAGTACGTCCGCCACGATATTATCTGTGCCTGATATATATTCAATTGTAAATTCGAATGGCTGAAGGAGAATGGCGAATCTTGTTAGCTTGGGGCTTCTATGATTAGCACGGCGTAGCGATGCCACCGCCTTCTGATCTGTTTGGATCACGAAGGGTGCACCCAAGAGGAATTTTTCTAACTTGTTGATGGCCCACACGACGGCCAATAATTCTTTGTCCACCGTTGAATATTTAATCTCTGGAGTCTTAAGTTTACGTGAGATGTAAAGAACCGGATGTAGTATGCCTTCGTGACATTGGAGCAGACAAGCACCAATCCCATAATTACTGGCATCTGTACGAAGGATAAACTTTTTAGAAGCATCAGGTAGTCTCAAAATAGGTGGATTTGAAAATATATGCAATATTTTATTAAAAAATGTGTCGCATTCGTCTGTCCATGTCACTTTCAACGGCATGTCTTTCTTCAACAATGATGACAAGACAGCCGTGATGGATGACAAGTTAGGTACGAATCTGCTGTAGTATTGAACTAACCCTAATAAGCTCCTGACTTGCTTCTTCGTTTGAGGAACTGATAATTTTAAGATTTTTGAAACCGTACAAGGAACCGTTTGAATGCGTCCCGCTCGAATAATATGCTCCAGAAAGGTTATCTCCTGAAACGCAATTTGTATTTTTGTAGGTTTCGCGGTTAAATGATTATCCCGGAGTATTTCCAAAACACATTTAAGCCCTGAAAAATGTTCCTAAAATGACGAACTAAATAAGCATATGTCGTCGATGTATGTGATGATGTCTGGTCTACCTGATAAGATATTTCGCATCATGCGAATAAAGGTAGCTGGAGCGTTAACAAGCCCAAAAGGCATCACATTTTACTGGTAAAGACCTTGTGGAGTGAAAAACGCTGTGTAGTATTTTGCTTTGTCGGTTAGTGGTATTTGCCTATAACCTTTAGTTAAGTCTATCTTCGTGAATATTGTTGCGTTGGATAGACGTGGAAGTAAATCGTCAATAAGTGGATGTGGTTCGCTATCAACTACAGTCTGAGCATTTAGCTTCCTATAGTCCACGCATAGTCTAATGTTGTTGTCCTTCTTTCTGACTATGACTAATGGAGACGAAAATGGAGAGTTACTAGGCTCAATAATCCCTATAGACAACATCTGCTCAAGTTCTTTAGTGGTTTTAGTAAGAAAGTGTAGTGGAACAGAATAAGGGTGTACACGAATTGGTGTATCATTATTAAGAGTAATATCGTGACTAATTACTGATGTGCGACCTGGTACGTCGGTCAACACATCTGGGTAAGATTGTACAATATCAGCAATCTGATGATGCTGTTGCGGTGTAACCGAAGAAGAGATGGTTACGTCCCGCCAAGATTCAGTAGATTGTACTATAGGTACAGGTAACGCAATCTGTACCTCAGGAAAAGAAGATTCTTCTTCCTGAATAACTGACAGATTAGAATAGTGACATGTAGGTACTAATGTGTCATCTAGTTCGTGAAAAATAGCCTGTAGATGTTCTGGACGAGTATGAAATTGTTTGAGCATATTTATATGGTATATTTTGTTATGTCCCTTAATATCTAGGACATAATCGACATCAGAAATCTTATCAATAACATGGTAAGGACCATGCCATGAGATAAGTAGTTTATTGTCGTTATGTAGCAGTAAGACATAAGCTTGATCTCCTGGAAATAATTGACGTAATCGTCTAGTTCTATTTTGTAAAGTTCTAGCTTTCGCTTTAGCAGCCTCAGATGAAGCTGTTGCCATTTGGCAAGATTCAATAATGTTATTCCGGAGATTAATTACATACTCATAGGATGACTGGGTATCCTGAGTCATCTCGGAGTCAATCAACAAATCTTTTATTAGTCCCATAGGACCTCTTGGTGGAGCACCGAAGACTAATTGAAATGGAGAGAAGCCAGTTTGTTCATGTGGCACCTCTCGATAGGCGAACAAGACAGCTGGGAGCACTCTGTCCCAGTCCTGTGGATGTTCAACCGTAACCTTATGTAACATTTGTTTAAGTGTACGATTAAGTCTTTCTACTGCACCATTACTCATGGGATGATAAATGCTACTGAGATTCCTATCTATATTCCAGGTCTTCATTACCTCTGTCATAGTATCAGATATGAATTGAGATCCATGGTCTGATAACAATTTCCTAGGAAAACCTACTCTAGAAAAGATAAGATGTAGTGCATCAGCTACATCTGTGGTAGTGGTGGTCTTCAATGGTATGGCTTCTGGCCATCGTGTGCATAAATCAATGCACGTGAGAACAAATCTATGTCCTCTTGCTGATGGTAAGAGTGGACCAATAATATCGATGGCCATTTGTCAAAAGGTCTCACGGATATGTCACAAGCCTGAATAGGCGCCGTGTGAAAAGCTCCACGTGCTTTCACTTCCTGGCATATAGTACAAGAGCGTACGTACTGTGAAATATCTCGTGACACTCCCGGCCAAAAAAAATGAAGATAATACTCGAGAACGTGTCCGAGTATATCCCATGTGACCTGCGCACTTAGAATCATGTGCGTGTTGAAGGATGTACCGTCTAAAAGCAAAAGGTACCATGACTTGTTGTTTTACTTGAGTCTTATCCATAAAACATCTAACTAATATGTCATTTTTAATCATAAACCAATGATTATTCTTATTGTTTAAAGTAAGATTGTCAACATTGTTGACCAGAGCAAAAAATTCTTTTAATGATCTGTCTTCTTTCTGTTTTTCAGCAAAGGACGCTCGGTCAACCGAAGAATGAACATCAATATGTCCCTGGTTTTCTGGTTCCTTCTTATTAGTGTCGATAGTCTCTAATATTTTAGTTTGCGCTCTAGTTGTCACAGCATTTCCAATGCATAGATTATTTTTCTCCCATTCAATAATCTCCTCTGGTGTACAATCCTTGCTGCCATATATGCGACCCACCATAAGATCTGCAATTGGGTTCCTTAACATGCATACCTTAACATTACCTGTGAAAAAAGGTGTGTTAACATGTATTATGGCAGTGGGATAAAATTCTATTGTCCCACCAAAAGTCATACACCTGACATGTTCCCCTGTTGCACAACTGGGATGAACAAGTGACTGCCGGACTCCGATAGTGGTCGATCCTGAATCTCTCAACACTGAAACGATAGATCCATTTACAATCCCTCTGTTAAAAATCAGAGAGCCTGTTCCATCGTTAGCTGCTAGACCAACTTCTGGGAGGATGTGTCCGCAATTTAATACAGTCTCCTTTGCCTTCTGAAATACAAGATTACATTCTGGGCAACTATTTGCCACGTTATAATTTATAGCATAACATGTAGCAGAAGATTGTATTACTTTATCGTTTTGTGAAACATCTGGCGTTGTATTGTTAGTAATTGCTGCCCCTGTATGGTGATGATAATGAGACGATCTACGAGACTGAGATCTATGACGAGAATGATCATTAGAATTATCCCGTTGTCCCCTGTAGTAACTGTTATCTCGATGTCTCGAGCCATGAGTATTGTTATTCCAACTAATACTAGTATTATAGTTATGTGATCGATTATGATTTGCGTTATGTCGACCATTGTTGTATCTCGACTGAGGTGAATAATTTCTATTTTGTGGTCTTCCTCTATTAAAGTCACTATTATTGTTAAAATTATGTCCCTTATGACAATTAACATTATAATTTCCTTTGAAGCGACTTCTATCTACGCTGTGTGTCCTTGGTTTGTCATGACTGTGGTATGACATATTAGAGGCCACAGGTAGAGGTTCCCTTATTAGCGAGTTAGAAATGCTTGCATTCGGATGAGCAGTGCAATAATTTATTGAAATTTTTTCTAACTCATCGATGGTAGATGGTTTACGTTCTTGCAAAAAGGCAAAGAACGGTGGGCTGACAGAGGATAACACTTTATCCCTAAGTAACAAATCGACTAACTTGTCGTATGATTTGTTGACACCTGCCAGTTCCACCCATCTGTTAAAGGTATTGCGTATGTTCGCAATAAAACCTGTAAAGTCTTTATTAGAGTCTGGTATAATACTCTTAAAACGTAATCTGCATGCCTCTTCGTCCAAATGGAAACGACGTAATAATAAGGCCTTAATGGCGTCATAGTCATTAGCTATTGTTGGGTCAACATTCCGAACTGCACTTAATGGTTCCCCGTCCAACAATTCACCAAGCTTTAAAGCCCATGTTTGTCTTGGTAAGTTATGTGTTAAACATACCTGTTCAAAACGTGATAGATACGATCCAAGGTCGTCGAAATTCAATTTGAAAGGTGGTAATTTAAAATTGTAATAAGGTTTATTGTGGTTGGATGAAGATCCATTTTGAGCATTATCATTTTGGCTTGAAGCAGCATTTTGTGCCTGCAATTTTGCTGTTTCCAACTTAAGACGTTGTAATTCCATTTCTTGTTGCCTTATAATTTCCTCACGTTTCATTTTATTCTCTTCTTCTTGTCTAGCAATTTCTCTTTGCTTCTCTAATTTAAGTTCACGTTCTTCTTCTTCCTTCCTCAATGCAGCTTTTTTCTGAATCTCTTTTTGTTCAAGTTCTTCTAAATCTGCTTTATATTTCGCAAGTTCTGTTGTTGCAAATTCCAGGAGTGCATCTCCCTTTTTATTACAATCCTTTCCAATTCTAATGAAATGACCCATGGTAAGCATTCTTGAATCTAATAGTGTATGTATTTGATCAATATAATCAATTATAATACTATTGTATTATTATTTGTAAGTTCCACAACTATATAATATTTTGTAATAATATTATATGTACCTACTAATATAAATCATAAATAGTTATGCTATTTCTTTATTTAAGATGATGAATTTATATCATACACCTAAATTTAATATTTAATAAGTATGGGTATTATCCCTCCATAATTATGTTATTTAATCCATAATAGTTGCTACGTCCACACTGTAGTACTATAAAAGTGTACTAATTAACATCTTATATGTTTGTCCTATTCAAGGCAAACCAAAATCAAAGTTATTTATCACTGTGTAATATGCTATTGTGCCCTTGTCATAATCTAAAATATGCTCCAATATTATATTGGACCACTACTGCAACTTGATGCAATCCCCCAGGTCATAATCAAATTTCATAAAAATTAATCATATTAATTTACTATATTATTAAAAGCAAAATATAGTGATATCATTACATTGTGAGATTAATGAATACAATACAAATGATTAACCAAAGCTTTAAAATACATTATTACGATACAAAAGTGACATTTTTACAAATAAAATGATTTTACAAAACTAAGCATAAAAATCGGAAATACAGAAAGGTCAAGGATTGAACTAAATGTAGGTCAATATACAGAAAAAAAAATATGAATGCAAAAACTAATGACGTCACAGAACTCATCTGACAGTTATTACAATACATATAACTGAACATAAATATAGCAAGGTTAGGAGTAACGAGATAGATTACCAACAATAATACAAAACTCAATAAAATGAAACTGAATACAGTAGAATACCCCAATTATTCACGGAACTGGACACCTAACATGCAAGGTCAAATAATGGCAAATACGAACGGACAAGTCATCGGCAGAATCATCGATGAGGTCCTTCGCTAAATGCAATTAATTAACGGCCCTACGGAACAATCAGAACTGTCCTTGACGTTCGAAAAGCCATAAGTTCAGTTCTGATCCCCACCTACCGCCCACGAAAGTTAACTACACGATATAAATACATATAGAAACATAAAAACATACAACGGTTAACAGATGCTTTTGAAAGGCCGTGCCGGTGAATAACATGGACAGAACATTGTTCAAAGTACAAACAGATACTTAGCTTTTAGACACCATAGGTTTTTACAGTGCCCGTTTCACCAATAGGATAAGGAACTCGTATGAACAGTTCATGAAGGTTGAAATTAGCTTCCATCGTTCTTAGACGTATTTTGACAGAATTATTTGACAGTCGATGTATGGAGCTACCATTCAGCTTAGTTCGTTACGTTGCTATGGTATGACGTCACCGGTGTACAAATTGAAAAAAGGTCCATTTCGATTTTGCTTGAAGGGAATTGTTTCTTTACAATGTAGTGTGACTTAAAAGTCCACAGCCACACTGGCCACCATTGTTGCCGTGGGTTCGGTTCGTGTTCGTTGGGTCTTTCATTCTATTAGTATTAGTTGAATATGTATGCTTGGTTATTCATCATTATCTCAGTTAATGTCCATACATAGGTTTTCATTGATTACTGAGTGTCCAAGGAAACATTGGTTCCGTACGAACCTCATTATCATTAATATAAACTTCATATGAAGAAGAGTTCATCAGGTCAAACAACAATCAATACTCAAGTTGAAGCAACTATGCGAAACCGAAGTAATGTGGGTAAGTCCTTGCTTGAGTCCAAACGTTTATTGACGAAACAACGGATGAAGACATTGCATATGTTATTCATTAATAGCATACATCTATAATTTAGTACATTGTAAATCCATATCATATTCTCAGTCCGTGTCCAGTAAAATGAATCAACATCGCCAGAACAGCATAGCTGTGTGCACGCGTAGTTGGGGTTTCCAACGACCGACAATGAGCGTATGCGTCTGATAAATATAATCATATGGACTGAAATAATCTTCCTAGAAGTTGGTTATATACCGACCTATTATATTACTTTATTCACATACATTTGGACTGACCCTGAGTCCCTACTTCGAAGTACTTATATAAATATGTGGCAATACAATGCCTAACACTGGACGTCTAAAGGACGCGTCTTCACAGCTTGACGGTCAACGTAAAAAGGGTCTCGTATCTAAGTCACGATGCGTGACCTACCAACGCTAACACGTCATAAATCGATCGTGTATATAGCGTTCAATAGTCCGTGAATTCTTAACCTACAATTATATTAAACGCTGTGACCCTAGAAGTAGCACACTGCCAACCCTAGCAGACGACTTCAATAAAATACCGTAACACGCACACAGAATTCGTCTGCGGGTAAGTAATTTTATCGCCTGGCACGGCTTGAGCAAACACAACTAATGCGAAACTGACCAGGCCCATAAGAGTTTTACCTGCGTTAATCTCCATAAAGCTGTTAAGCGCCAAGCAAATGTGATAAATTATCACCACAAAGGAGTGTCAAATGGTTGTAAATACCAAATATCTGTTTGATAGGAGATAATTAAATGTGTCGATCCCCCGGAAATTCCAGATAATCTGTACGTATAACAGATGTAACTGATTATTGCCGTAGTGAAGAAGAAATCGACCCAACATTATGGGACACTTGGTTCGCCTAGCTGGGTTTCATGTATTGATTGTTTAGGAAGACTTGTTCATCTTGTTAATTTTTCTGTAATTTTTTATTTAAATAATTTCTCAGGGGATGGAGCATCTGACCCAATGCATATCCTTGGTTAATTTCTACGATTACCCTGTGATACTATTCGTTGTCCCTTGCATAATACAGTTATACTATTCGTTTTCCCTGACATAATACAGTGATACTATTTGCTGTCCCTGGCATAATACAGTGATACCATTCGTTGACCCTGGTAATACGTGGGTGACAAGAGGTGAGGAGAATGCTTTGGCTTTGAATAGGAGACACACTGAGAAAACCAGTTAATAACCATACAAGACAGACCTTTTCGTGGAATCCTCATGGCAAGATGGCAACAACAAACACCGTGAACAAGGGACTGGGACAGAGACTTGACAGCGATAAAGAAGACAAGAAAAGGCCTGACATCAGTTGCAAATCTACGGAAGGCTTGGCTTAATTGTTAACTGTTCATTGTTAATCAGAATCGACCTCACTGCACTCCGGGCAAACCCATAGGTGCTCAGTCTCTCTCAGCAATTGTCGAAGAGTATGAATGCTAATTGTACCTGTAGCACGCTGGTTGTACATATGCCGGATGCATCCTCTCTCACGTCCATTTCTGCTAGTCACACGTTTGATGCCAAACTCCAACAGTCTCAGCCTTGTTGATTCACCCATTGCAGTGTCATTATCTAGCAGGCGATCATTAATTGCCCTTAGTATCTCTCCCTTATCCATATCAATTACTATGGGTGCTCTCGAGGCCAGTCTGTCAGCTCTCTCATTGCCACGTACCACTGCATGACCAGAACAGTAGATCCACACCAGTTCTTGAAGACTTGAGGATTCTATTGACGTTTTCCATTCCTGCCGCAGCCATCCGTTCTGAACTTTCCGAAGCATGGCTTGAGAGTCTGACAATATAACTGCTCTGGTTGCTGAAGTTTCAGACAGCTATCTCAGTGCTGCAGTAACTGCCTATACCTCCATTCTCATGCTGGAGGTTGTTGTTATGTAGGATCCATTCTGTTCAGCGACGACCCTGCCTCGTATTCTCGCAGAGAAGCCCCATCCTGATTTCTCACCACGCACTACAGACCCATCAGTGTACACAATGGCGTCATCATCCCCAGCATAATCACTTATCAGCTCATTAATCTCCAGCTCTGCTTTTCCATTGCCCCAAGATCTGCACTCTCTGCCAAGGCTAATGATGACTTGCTGGTAGTTTATCCAGTTCTCCCCTGACTTACTCCACTCTTCCCCTTTGGATACATTTTCAACGCTGGTCACCTGACCAATTGTAGCCTCTGCATGTGCCATCCATGACATCCCCCTCTTGATTCTTGTTCCTTTGATGTCAGCTACGTTCTCATGTAGGGGGTGTCTTTTGTCGGTCGTTACCCGCATATAGGCTTTTGCCTGGGCTATCGCATATCTGGATCTAATCGACAGCAATCCAAGCACGTATCGCATTGTCACAATGGGGGTATCACGCGTACAGCCCCAAACTAGTCGCATTCCTTCATTTTGAAGTGGTCCTGCTCTTTGCAATGATTAAGACATAAGGTAGGTGATCACTTTCCTGTGCACCTAATACATCCCAACGTGCCATGGTGGTGGTGGCAGCACTAGAGATGAATGCTAGATCTATGACACCATTTGAATCCCCAGGCTTAGCTGCCAGTCTAGTTGGGCGTTCATCATTCAAGATGATAAGGTTCATGTTAAGTAATGCCTAGCCTCAAAGCTATACCCTGCATTTTTTTCCGTGATGTTACCCCACTTCTTGGATCTAGCATTAAAATCGCCAGCAATTAAACACCTTATGTTAGAATCTTCAGGCAATTCCGCCAGAAAATTCCAACTACTCTCTGCTGTAAGGTCACCATGAGCATGTACATTGTAGACTCGCCACTCCTGACCGCTTATATTCACAGCAATCCCCTGAAATTCCGCACCCTCACTAGTTTGGGAACTTGTATCCAGCCATGTGTGAGGAAGCTCATGTTTTACATATATAGCGTGCCTCGTCTACCAGGCCAACATGGATTGGAGTAACATCTGTAGCCTGGGCAATCGATACCACTTTTGGCTTTTAAATTTGTCTTCTGGGTCATGAGGATATCGAATTGGTAGATGATTGTTTTTATAATGGCTGCACGTTGATTGGCACTTCGACAATTCTAGTATTCTATACGCACATATTTCATCAAGATGCGATCTGCTTTCTTTCTGAACCTTCTCTTTCCTGCACTTCATTTTATCTCTCACCTCTTCTCACCCCTACTTCTCCTTCTGCATTTGTATTTCCTCATTTCATTTGCTGCTGGTATCGACAACAGAGCACGATCTCCGTAGCTCCCGCGATGATTCTGAATAGTTAAAATTTTCATGGTGTATTTACAATAAATGGTGGAAATTTTCAGTCACTCTGGTAGAGCCACCATACCAGGGAAGAAGCAAGGGATGTCCTCACAGAGTCCATCTGCCTGGTGCCGCCCCGCTTGCCCTCCAGACCGCCAATGTTCGTGACTGCTTACCCAGCAGCCATTCAGTCTCTTGGCACATTGGTCCACCTTAGACTTGGGTTCATTCACTGATGACTCAGTTATCATTTGACCCATGATCTGGGAGTGGATAGATGGATGTCAGAGCATATACCCCTAATCGGTGACCACATCTTTAGGGATCCACTGACTCCAAGATCCTCTGCCAGTTTAGTTCAGACTCAGCTGTACGTTACAGGTGCAAGAAACCCACATTGGTTTTCCAGAGATATAATACCGCGTAGCTCGCTAGAGAGGAAGCAGTGCAGTTTTACATTGTGAGGTACATAGATCCCTATAACGCCTAGCCTAAATACACGTGTTTATTCAGAGTGGATGATAATTCAGTTCTGTGGTGAATTGTGTTCTTAAAGGATTTTGCGAAGGGAAAAGAAGGTTAGTAGATCTTATACAGATTATTAGTACATTTTCTTATTCTTTATTTATTTTACCCTCACAGCTAAGGTGCAAAAGATAGAGTTTCAATTAATTCTTTGCATAACTGATAAATATGATCAGAAGATTTTCCTAGAAGATGATAGGATGGTAGGAGGTAATTAATAGTTCATACTTCACCTTCATCATCATCACAGTCTCTCATGCACAAGATATTTAATCTCATTAGAATCGAACTCAGATAGAGATCAATAATAAACAGTAGTATGAATGAAAGTCAACCAGTGATGTTAAATGTGAAAAACTTACGAAGACTTGTGTGTGTCTTCAGTTCATCAGAAGTCTGAGTCTACACGCAACGTGTCTGACGTCTAACCAGAAATAAGTTATCAAAAACGGACATTTGGCTAGCAGAATTCGCCATAGGACATCTTTCATTCCTCAATTAAAAAGGAATATTGTCTCACCCACAAGTCAGAAGGTGGACGCAGCTTTTTTCGTCACCATATACTACTGGCTCACAAGTTCAATACATAGTTACCACAAGTTCAAATCACTCGAAAGATCATTATTATCTGAAGTCAAGCTAAAGAGCTCAAAAGTGGAATCTCATATTTATACCAAGTGCGACACACTATTAAGCGCATTCTATGAAGCAGACTCTAAAGTACATTTTATGAATCACGACTACACACGCAAGATTATGAGTCTATATATCACTAACATTTCGTGAAGATATCCAGCCTGACCAGTACCCTCGGGAGATTAGACAATAGACCTTTTGTTCATATGACAGCTATTAACTGTTGATCAACATTACAGAGATATACTCAACCAGTGAAGGAATATATATCTCTCGTCACCGTTCATAGTCTGACAACAGTTTTCATCAAAACGTCCTCGACTTAGAGATACCCTACTCGACATAACGTATAACAACTTGGGACATTTTATGCATACGTGTGAATCATCATATCAATTAGAAGCATTTGGAGACACATGGACTGTGTAGATTACTCACCATTTTGGTAACACGTATCATATCACATCATCATCATTTCGCTTTGCACCAGTTCATCTCATCTGTGTGTTTTGTGTGAATCGTCTTTCACCATCATCACGTTCTAACCATTACTAACCCTAAATGTGTGGATATTTCATTAATAAACCCAACTATCGTTTGATCATTATCTAGTTTATTAATGTATCACTCGTGCTGTCGGTGTTACATATTCACCTATAGGAACATTTCTCTACTCAGATGAGGTTGGGGGCTTTTTCTGTTACGGGATCTAAGGGCAGAAGCTAAGGTCGTGGGCAAACAGAACTCTTTCCATAACTAATTAGAAAACACTGTCCAGTGGAAAGCATTCACATTCCCGTCTTCTTGTCCCTATCTCGAATAGGTCTTTATTCTTTCTTAACGAGCCAATTTCTAGAGACCTGCTACCTAATATATCATAGGCTATTCCTGGCAAAAACTACTGTCGTAGTTGCCCCAATACGTACCACACGACACACCCCTAGTGATAACCTTGAGGTTACCCCCATCTCTGTCACCGTGGACTTAACTTCCTCTCATGCCTGTGAGTTGAACCCACTGCGCCTCAGGGAGATACTGCCGTAGTGAAGTAAAGGCTTGGCTTACAATTGGTGAAGGTCCACTGAAAGGTGAAAGCTGATGATGTCAGTAATGAATAAAAGACCTCTCGAGCACAGTTGGCTAAACTTTCCTTCCTTCAGGCACAGAGATACTCTGCTCACGCCAAACAGCAACGATTATGAATTATGTGTTTGAGGACTCAGTTAAACAAAATACTATTATTTCAATGAAAACGTATTTCTGCTCTGACGACAGCGTAATTTTTTTTTCAGTCAGAAACTTTAAGCCAAACAATCATAGTTTGGTTGAAGTTTCTAACACTTTACTCCACTACGGCAGTAAATCCCGTGGGACTACCTCAACCTATTAGTAAGCCTGAGTGGAAGATGAGTTGTTGTTTACATTTATTTAAATATGGCTCCATAGTTGACATTGCAGTAGGGGAGTGAAGTGTTAAAGACTCCCCAACACACAGGTCTAGCGTTATGATGTGGAGTGATCAGTTTCCTTCCTCGCTGCCTTTGCCTTTCTCGAACACAAAAGCACAATCGAGTACTCATTTACAGTTGAGTAGACTGGAGTGTGACCCTACCAGGTTTCGAACTCGCAACCCGGTAGGTAATTTTACCACCGTGAGGCCAGCGCTCTAACCACTTAACCAGTCGGACGCTCAATTTTGTTTATGATTCCGAAATGCCGTTCCTGCTTTTTCTTTTTTTCCTGTTTTTTTTTTTTGTTTTTTTACTTACTTACTTAGTCGATCTTCTTCTACCGTGAAGTGTAGAGGTTTGGAAGAGAGAGGGCCGTACTATCCTGTCGGCTGTCTTCCTCCAGGCCTGATTCCATCTTTTTAACTCAAGCCTAAACGTGCGACATTACTTGCTAAAGTACAATCCTGACTGTCCTGAAAAATTTGAGCTGCCAAAATTTTGTTTTCGAAGCATAAGGAAAGACAGCGCGTGACAAATTAGGCATTATTCTATAGTAAACACGTTCAAGTCAGACCTAACACATTTCTGCGCCGACACTTTGTGGTAGTGGCGCTACTTCAATGTAAAGGGTCACCGGGCACACAATAAATTGGGTCCTCCTTAATTTATGGGCTCAATAACCATAATAAAAAAACGACAAATCTGTATCACAAATGTATATTGCTACTTTGACAATGGAAACGCTCCTTAGTTAACAGTTAGAAACTGTTAGTTACAAACACAAAGTTACCCCATAAGCGCATACATGCATTACATTAGATTGGTTTGGTTTGGTCAATGGTTTGGTTTGGTTTGGTCAATGGTTTGGTTTGGTTTGGTCAATGGTTTGGTTTGGTTTGGTCAATGGTTTGGTTTGGTTTGGTCAATGGTTTGGTTTGGTTTGGTCAATGGTTTGGTTTGGTTTGGTTTTAAGTACTATCTTCATTGCACATGGACAAGTCCATCAGTGCTCTGATCTCCTCCTTAGATCACACAAGGAGGATCTCAGCACAGTGCACGAACTCCGTAATTAATAACTTATTAACCATAATACAAAAATGAGATCATCTTTTTTGAAATGAACCAATTGGCCAGAACGTAGTCAACGCAGCAACAGCAGCGGAGACAGGAGAACATATGATAGAGATAACGTGCTAGTGTCATCTCAAAGAGTTTGCAGATATACGTATAAAATTAAAAGCTCCCTTGCGAACCATTGGTGGACAGGAGGAAGTTCTGGACGGCTGGCACTTTGGGCTAAAAAAAACACCCGGTCCCCTAGGAAGTGGAAAAATTAACTGATTCTTTAGAAGTAATTTGAAACTCAGACAAATTTAATGTCAAGGTTTTCAGAAGGCAAACCTGGAAGAATTTGGACGACAAGCAGAGAAAACGGCTCAGATGAACAGAATAAATATCAGTTTTGCTGTCGACCCGTAGGCCATGGTAAAGCTGCGTAATGCGTCGTTTTAATCTCCCCCGCAGGGGTCACGTCCTCTGTCCGCCAAATTCAATGCAGGGCCGAGGTAAAAAAAACTTTTGAATAACCACCTCGAATGATAATTATTGAAATGACAGCCACTTTTTAACACAGAAGAGGAAACTAATGATGGTGAATGTAAAGATGGAAGAACTGAGGGCAGCACTAGAGAAAATCAAGATGGGCAAAGCAGCAGGGCATGATGGTATAACACCAGAAATGGTTAAGTACATGGGAGCATCAGGCGACCTATTACTCCTTAAAGGTCCTACAGGCAGCATGGTGCAACAAGACCATACCAAAGGATTGGGAGATTGCATCATAACACCAATTTTCAAAAAGGGTGACAATCGACAATGTGGAAACCATAGAGGTATCCCTTCTCAGTGTCCTGGTAAAATTTTAGAATCCTAGAGCAGAGACTCCGACGCCTAGCTGAGCCACAATTGGATGAGTCTGTCTACAGTGCGGATTCGGAGCAAACGAACGACTCTCGTAAGACATGATCTTCACAAGACAGCTGAGTGAAAAGGCCCTTGTACGTATAAGTAGTGAGATCCATCTTCCTTTAATAGATCTGGGTTTAAAAAAGGCTTTGACAGGGGCAGCAAACTTTGGGACTGTTTTGGCAGGAAGAATATTTAAAACCTCTGATTCTCTGCTATACAGAGCTTCTAAAAGTCTTGTCAGAAATTAGTATGAGGACAGCAAAATCCAATAATCAGAAGAGGAGCATTCAGGCCCACCACTGGTGTAAGACAAGGTGATATCCTGTCACCTTATCTTTTCATACTCCTCATGGACGATGTCATCAAGGCATGTAAGGAGAGAACAAGAAAGTATTCAGTGGTGGAAGATGAGACAGGTCTATTTTCGGAGCTGGCATTTGCTGATAGATGTTGCCCTGATTGCTAAATCAGAGGTACATCTTCAATCCAACCTGCACAGTCTTCTTGGAAGAGCTGGAAAGAGAGGGGTCAAAGCAGCTTCTAAGACAAATCCATGGTGATATCACGAGAAGAAAGAAAAACATCAATTGCATTGGGAGCACGGTCCTGGAATCAGTAGTGACCACTTTAAATATCTCGGAGCTATTATAGTCCGAAAGGGAGGCATCAAATAAGAGTTGGCCACTCGAAAAGCAGCAGCTGGGAGTCTTTATCAGGCCATAAAGCGCTCCCTCAGCAAGGAAGAGGTTGGTTAAGAAAACCCGAAATGGCTGTATACCGCTTTTTACCTATGTCCCAGTCGTTGACATATGGATGCGAGTCGTGGGCAATGACTACAAACCCACAAACAAAGCCAGATCCAAACCTCAGAAATGAGGTATCTGAGGAAAGTTTGAAGTAACAACGCAAAAGACATGGTCCGCAAAGACGATCCTGTCAAATTAACCTAAAAACTCCCAACGCTGCAGACAGAACAGTCCCAACTCCATTCGCTCTGCAGAATGGGAGAAGATCGGCTACCACGACAAGCATGGAAACAAAGAGCCAGGGATCCAACCACAGGACGACAGTTTAAATCTCGCTGGTAGGACAACATTAGACAATCTTTGAAGGACCGAGGACTAGAATGGAACCAGGCCAGGAAGAAGACAGCTGATAGAATGGTCTGGCGCTCTCTCTTCCAAACCTCTACACCTCACGGTAGAAGGGGAACGACTAAGTAAGTAAGAGGCCAGCGCTCTAACCACTTAACCAGTCGGACGCTCAATTTTGTTTATGATTCCGAAATGCCGTTCCTGCTTTTTCTTTCTTTCCTGTTTTTTTTTTTTTTTACTTACTTACTTAGTCGATCTTCTTCTACCGTGAGGTGTAGCGGTTTGGAAGAGAGAGAGCCATACTATCCTGTCGGCTATCTTCCTCCTGGCCTGGTTCCATCTTTTTATCTCAAGCCTAAACGTGCGACATTACTTGCTAAAGTACAACCCTGACTGTCCTGACAAATTTGAGCTGCCAAAATTTTGTTTTCGAAGCATAATGAAAGACAGCGGGTGACAAATTAGGCATTATTCTATAGTAAACACGTTCAAGTCAGACTTAATACATTTCTGCGCCGACACTTTGTGGTAGTGGCGCTACTTCAGTGTAAAGGGTCACCGGGCACACAATAAATTGGATCCTCCTTAATTTATGGGCTCAACAACCATAATAAAAATACGACAAATCTGTATCACAAATGTATATTGCTTATTTAATAAACCCTGTTAGTTAATATTAGTAACTTTGTTTGGTTTGGTTTTGTTTGGTTTGGTTTTGTTTGGTTTTGTTTGGTTTGGTTTTAAGTACTATCTTCATTGCACATGGACAAGTCCATCAGTGCTCTGATCTCCTCCTTAGATCACACAAGGAGGATCTCAGCACAGTGCACGAACTCCGTAATTAATAACTTATTTTAACTTAATACAAAAATGAGATCATCTGCTCTAATTTTGAAATGAACCTTCTTATTGGCCAGAACGTAGTCAACGCAGCAACAGCAGCGGAGACAGGAGAACATATGATAGAGATAACGTGCTAGTGTCATTTCTAAGAGTTTGCAGATATACATATAAAATTGAAAGCTCCCTTGCGACCATTACTTTCTGGGGCTCACTCGGTTCCCGGTCCCCCTAGGAAGTAGTTACGCCACTACACTGTGGGTTGTTTTGCGCGCCCGTATGAACACTTAACTGATCTTTAAGTAAGTAATTTTTAAATCGACAAATTTAATGTCCAGGTTTTCGGAAGGCGAAACCGATAATTAGACGACAAGCAGACGACACACGGCTCAGGTATGAACAGAATAAATATCAGTTTTGCTGTCGACACGTAGGCCAGGTAAGGCTGCGTAATGCGTCGTTTCTTAATCTCCCCCGCAGGGGTCACGTCCTCTGTCCGCCAAATTCAATGCAGGGCCGAGGTAAAAAAAACTTTTGAATAGACCACCTCGAAGATAATTATTGAAAACAGCGCTTTTTAAAATTGTGTCTACTATATGTATTTTAAAAAAGCATTGTTAGACAATTTATTTTTGTATTGTTTGCTTTGACAGCAAAAAGAATGCCTTTTGTTTTTGTTTCTCTTTGAATGTTTAACATGGTCTTTTGCTCCAGTGGATCATGTGGCCTTTACTGTAGAGTCAGTTATAACACTTTCCCCACTAATGGAGTCTGGTGTCCAGAGTGAGTGGTTCAAAGTGTTGTTATGTTTGTTATTTCAAATTGTGGGACTTGGAGAAGAGAAAATCTCTCGGTTTAGCGTGTTCGGTAACTTTACGTCTGTCTACAGTAAGGTTTCGGATTACGAACGAGTTCTGTTCTCGTAACATGATTTTCTACGTAAGTATGCGTTTGTACGTCAAGTAAGTGCACACAAATGTCCTTTAATACATCATGGGTTTAAATAATGTTCTAGAATAGGGGCAGGCAACATAGGAGCTGTAGGAATCTACTTTAAAAACAATGAGCTCTCATAAGATCTACTTTGATAAAAATCATGTCTGTGTCAGGTGTCATAGTATTTGGAATAAATCCAATCAATCAATACCCTTTAGCTCCCTACGGAGCATAGGCCTTCAATAAACACATGCCAAGTCTTCATGTCCCGTGCCATCCGCTCAAGCTCTTTCCATGTTTTCCTCATTATTTTTACCTCTGTATCCTTGTGACGGTATTGCCTCTCCTGCTTTGCAGTAGTGGTCCCACAGTGACTAAAACTCAAGAGTATCTAATATGAGCTTCAAAGGTGTCTACCTTCGCACAAGATTATTCTTGGCAGATTTGTAAATAGAAGGGTAACGACGCTTCTGTCTCAATGGAGTTTTCACAAGATATTCAAATAAGCAAACACAATGCTGCATTGGTTGAGCACGTTAATTCTAGAATCATGTAGTGAAATCTGTGAAATAATCGCGAAATTCAGTAAGATTTTAGTCCTATGATAATAAATAAACCCGCCCTTGGGTGCCTGCCTGGCGTCGTCTTCTACTCCAGTATAGCGCTGCCTTTTGCGCAGTGGGAATGCTTAGAAAAATGACCCGCCGTAAAATCTAACACGCTTTTTAGTTTCGGTTTCGAGACGTACAATTAACATTTTAACATCTTGCCAGATCTGCTGCACGAAACTGAGGCAAGACTTATAATTAACGATCTGCCAGAACTGTGCCGCCAAACTGCTGTCTGAATTAACGTAATATGTTAACTTTAACGCAAAAATTAGTAGTAACTCGGACATTTTCCAGTAGTAAGAACGAAACGACTGTAATAATTAACGCAAATACTACCAACGCTTGGCACAAACCCCTCTTCGCTCTGCACGCGGGACTAATACTATAACCTCTCTGTTGGAAAAGCCAGCAGATATAAACACACAGACAGTTTAAATTCTCGCCGCGTAGTTATTTCTGACGTCACCCAAACTAGTTGGTTTATTTGAATAAGGAAAAAATGATACAGAAGGAGGGGGGAAGATGGCCGACTTGTGTAAAAATTGTAATTGACGATTGACAGTGACAAAACTGAAAATCTAAACCATAATGAAACTGACCATAAAAATCATATATTCGGGTAGCTTAGTGTTTCCTGAGCAAAAATATGTTTTAATATATATGGTAGTCCAATTATTAGCCAAGTTATTGAGATAATACTATATGTCTACGAACGCTAGGACAGACGGACTGTTGTTCTTGCTCGTTTATCCATAACTTTATTGGGGACGCAAGTTTAAAAAAGAGGCATTGGAGTAATTCAAATCTGATTGGGTGGTATAAGAGTATAGGAGTAAAGGGGAGAGGTAGGAAAATGTTAACCAAAACTAAACATCTTTTTGTATTGGCATAACTAAGGCGGACTGACAAATGGACTACGAGACGCATAGTCTGTTTGGAATTTTGTTTTTGTTTTTTCAAAACTAAATTCAAAAATGTGTTAGTCGCCTGATTTCACTGGCCCGCTCTAATAGATATTGGCCAAGGCTTATGGGTCTCGTAGCCATTTGACAAGAAATTTCTATATCAACAAGTACGTTGAGAGCAGATGTGATGAATTTTAAAATAAATACTAAATTCACAGTCTGGACAGGGCAGAAAAAACTGAGGCCATATCTTTTGCCAGTCAACGTTATTTGTGACATATTTCTTTGAATTTGTGGTAAGAATGCTTTATGTATTAATATGCTTGATTAAAACGGAAAAAAGTTAGATACTGCTATTGGGAAACGTGAAGGACATGCCGGAAGCAAACATTATTGAGTCCTCACATTGAACTGTATTTGACTGTTGCATATTGTTATGATTTTGTATTAATATTATTGTATTAGAAGATGTTAGTAAACCTCTGTGTTCCATGAACACTCTTCAACATGCCTAGCGCGTTTATAATTAAGAAAAGAAAAGAAAATCATACAACAAGGAGATGTGGTTACTCCACTTTATAGTATTGAAGAAAACTATGTAAAAGTACTGTGGCGTATCTGCCATAGGGACCTGAGGTGTGGTCACAGAAAGGTGTGAGTCATATAAATTAGGGGCTAGTGCACTTGTATTGCACACGAGGCTGACCTCATACCATCATGTGTACAATAGTGATAAGAAATTGTGATCAGATGTGAAAAGGCCAGGGTGTCTTTTATTGCAGGGTTTTATTTCCTGTTACCAGCCGGTGACAGGAAACCTGATGAGTGATTGTAAAGACAAAAAGTCTCAATTCAAAAGTTTCTGCTGTCAGCAGATAGTCTAAAGGAACTTGTGTGTGCTGATATATATATTCTCTGCAGCGACATACTGACTTGTTATCTTCATACCAAGAATCCCAGGTGATGTGTCAACATCTGGGACATCTGACACTTCATTCAAAATAAAAATTGTTATTTCCAACAATAAACAGAAATATATGGGGCGTGATGAAACAACCGCTCCTCCTAACAAATGACTAACCCTAGTATCTATTAAAGTTTTAGTCTGTGAATACACCTACAGGAATAATATAGTGACATTATACTTATCGGACAAAGAGTCCAAACATTTTAGTTAATCAGTATATGTAAAATATATTTTCCTCATTTTCAAAGACCTGTCCAAAAGAAATGGCGGGACAGGCAGATTAAATTGTAAAAAGAAAAAAAACATTCAATTTTAAAGAAAACTTTAACCACAGTCTTATTCATTTTCTTATAGTGAGTTAAAGTGTATTGTGTTTATGTACCACCATTATCATTTCACCCCTAGACACTAGACACATCATACACCAGCCACTAGAATTAAAATATACAGACCGTGTGAGATCTAGGGAGGTAGCGTTAGGTTCCCTGAAAATACATCATCATCATCATCATCTTTTATAGTCAAGGGCCTACATTTGCTTGACCTCACACGGTTGACACAGCCTTCTTTCTCTTTTAGGTATAACATCTTAACCTCCCCAGCAAATTACACTTGCTACATATGTGCCGACAACTTTTGTGAAGAATTAAGCAATGATTAATCTTAGCTCGTTCAAGCCCCTACCTCTGATTTACTCAGGGGAATTCTTATTATTCTGGTAGAGTGTGTTTAGTTAATTGACTGAGACAAACATGCAGTACATTTAAAATGATTAAATTGAAGTTAAATTTGTAAAATTACAAATAACAAAATTTAATAATCACTTAAGTTTTAACAGTTTGAAAATCATTGAATAGTTTAAAAGAAAGGGTTCATCATTGATTGATAGTAGGTTCTATGAAAAAAGTTCACTTTGGCAGCTTATATATTGCACTTAGCTGCCAGTGGTTGGTTTTGCTCCCGTTGGGTTGGTTCTTTTTACAATGCTCACGCTCGTCGCTGGTCAAGATTGTAGGGTGCAGCTCGTTCCCAGGAGTGTCACGGAGAGTCTACAAAGTTAGTCCCTCGTCTTAAAGCTCATGCCACTGTTCCCTTCTTGTTCCAGAGATAGTACCCTTCAACAGGTACCACCACCAACTACTATGGTAAAAGAATAGAAACGAAACGCTTTCCTGAGTATTGCGTTTCCCGGCACATACTTATGTGTCCCCTTTCTTATTCCACTATCAAATTTAACTCAGAGTTTACCTTCGATGAGAATTAAATTTAATCCCTCGGGATAAAACTTTCTTTACATTTAAATAGAACAGCTTTTATAGTTACTTTACATTTAAATGAAAAGGTTAATAGTACATATAGAAAATGTTTACATTTACATTTCCATTGATAAAAAAGTGTTCACAATATAAATTGAATATGTTTTCATTTATGTTTACACTGATTTGAAAAGTTTGAAACTTCCATTAATTTTAAAGTGAATATGTTAACATCGACATTTACACTGGTTTGAAACTGTATGTATTATAATTAAAATGTTCATCATTTCTTTCATCTTTCCCTCCCTTCTCCATATGGAACTTGGGACTACTGATGCGTTTAGTTCTCCTTAAGAAACTAGCAATAAAGCAGTCGCCAGCCCGTGCAGTGGTGGTTCATGAAATCATCATTCTATGCGCTGAGATTGCCAGCCTCAAATGACTGGGACATCCACTAGCAATTTTCACATATTCATATTCACATGGTAATATATACATATTAGTTCACATGTTAGTAATGAAAATATAGAATGTAAAATGACAACTTACGCCAATCCTGGCTGACAGACATTTTGTTCAAATGACTGAAGTGAAGGCACTAGCCGATGCCTTTTTACGCGTGTACTTGGGGTCGTTAATTTTAACTTTAATTCACTCTCTGACTACGTGTTGTTCAGTTTCCTCAGATATTCCCGGATTTCCTTATTTAAAATGAGTTTCCTGGGCTATGTAAGTCCTTCAGGATTGTTCTACAAAGTCTGGCCTGATAAATGGAAATTCTGAATTCTAACTTCTGGTAAGTCTTGGCAAGCGTGAATCGCAGTGTCTTAACACTGAAGCGTGTCAGGTTATATTCACTGTCCGGCTCCTGCATCTGTTTGTGATGAAGCTAAGGAAGTGCCAATCGTTTCAAACAAAAAGGTTGGGGGGGGGGGGGGGGAATTTCAAAATATTCCTGACATAGAACATTTTTGAACGTAATGTAGGGGTCAAGTCTTCCGTATATGGCATGAAAATGTCCGATCGCTAGCAGGCGAACTCACCAACACATATGTAAACTCATACGACAACGTGTTTCAGATGTAACAAATTATTACTTACTAAAGTAATCTTGTCATAACAAGTCGGACAGGAAGCGATTTTGTCATACGTGTCTGTTCAAAATGTGTTGCACAGACGAGTAATCTTGTTATCTCTCACTTAAGCACACCAATATGGGTTTACCTGCACGCTGTGACTGTGTGTGCTGATAGTGAAAGCGTATAGTGGATTGTTCAATCACTGTCCTATCAGTGGTTGGCTGTTAATGATGGTGATGTTTTGACACGAATACACACAGCTGCACAGACAGATGTGGGGTGATGTAAACTCGTGGTAAACAGATTTCACTCTCTCGTCGGTGAAACGGAAAAGGTGCAACTGTTTATTTACATCTGTTCACAATGTCAGACAAAATCATATGGAAGGGGATTACTCTGCCCGACCTTCCACCGTAGTATACAACTTTTGTACAACAACTTTTCTTTCATGAAGATTTACAAAAACATATATCGTCCTTGCTTCCTCCTTTCATTCCTTCCTCTAAGTCTCTGCTAATGCATTTTTCCTCTCAGTATAACTGTCTCTGCTGTCTTAGCCTACTGGTATGAGAACCATTGAAAAACTTCTTAATGACACTGTCACTAACTTATCTCACTCGAACTTCTAAATTCTAGTTTTTCTTCTTCTGACAAAGTTCTATTCTTTAAAACGACTGTGTGACTTCTTTGGGTATCTTGTACAAAGACTGGCCTACACCGGCAGGGTTGATTATTTCTACCAAAAACCGTCTGTACTTCACTTGTCTATCAGCTACTACAGTTTATGCATATCTGCTGGTCTTGAAAACTTGGAAAAAACATATTGCAAACTTCTTGAAAATATTCATAAACTGTTCTAAATTGCATGAAGCGGCAATTCTTCTATCAAGATGGCATTTGAGTCTCCAATGAGCTAGATAACAGTATATTTCTTGTGGACACAAGAACAACCAAACCATGGCATGTTGTCTCAATCACTCCTCGTAAATTGCTCACCATTCTGTACTTTTACACATGGGAGAAAACATTGCCAACTTACGCCTGTCGCGTTTAGATCTCAACTAACTAACTATTTTCCTTGATTTCCTATTACAATTCATAGAACTCAGACTGTCGCGAACTGTTCACTCTAAATCTGTAGGACTAAAATGCATCAACAGGCCAAAGACACGCTTAAAATCTTGGTTACTCCAACCTCTATTATTTAGGGGACAACATCTCACCCAAATACCTAAAAAGGTAAAGGAACCCGTTACACGCCCCATTGAAGCATATTGGGAATATGGTGTTAGGCCCATATTATCTTGACCGTCGGCACTCTAGGGGTGATGTGGTCGGCATCACGCCGGCCGCCTTAACCTTCCCAGAGTTTCTCTGGTACCCATTTGGGGCTGGGTCAACCCAGAAGCCGTTTGTAGCCTAAAAAATTCCCACCTCATCTGGGGATCGAACCATAGACCACTGCGCTAGGAAGCCAGTGCACTAACCACTATGCTACCGCGGCTAAATACCTAAGAGCCATAATAATAAATTAACCGCACTTCGCTGAATAAGACTATAATCCATACCTTGTTCTGCCTCTCTAGTAATCATGTATATCGTATACAAATTTCCAAAAGCGTAATTTGTTAAATCCCGACTTTCCATACCCTAAATCTACGACCTACTTAAGGGGCATAACTTAAAAGAGTCGCCTCCCTTAGCTCCAAAACACAACCGCTCCTATTATTATCTCCCATATTAACAAAACCTACTAGTGCGTTAATATTCCACGCAACTTTTCAAACTCATATTTTCACACTCACTCTATCTAGTCACCCTCGACTTCCCACTCGGTCACAGCTTAATCTCAGCAATGTTGTGTAGCGCCTAGAAAATGTGAAGTATACAGCAACAAGGAGTGTCAAATGTTTTGACAATATCAAATATCTGCTGCCTATCAGAGAAGTAAAAGGTTGCGACCCGGAACAATAGCAATAAAATCAGAACAACAAATGTAACTGATTAATGCCGTAGTGAAAGAGAGATCGGGAAGAGGTCGCCTCAAAATCCATCTCGTGACAATCCAGTTCTCTTCTCTGTGTGTTTTTGGTCTACCTCTGCCTCTATTTCCCTGTGGGTTCCAGAACAAGGACTGCCTTGTAATGCTATCAACAGGTTTCTTCGATGTGTGTCCTATCTATCGCCAGCGCCTTCTTCTCAACTCTTGTTCCACTGGCACTTGTGTGGTTCTTGTCATCAGTTCCATATTTGTGACTTTGTCATACCATTTCAGTCCTTCTATTCCACGCAAGCACCCGTTTATAAAAGTCTGTAGCTTTTTGGTTGTTGTATTTGTTGCTCTCCATGTCTCAGAGCCATACAATAGGACTGACTTGACATTTGAGTTGAAGATTCTTAGTTTCGTGTTGGACTTGATTTCTCTTGTTCTCCATATGTTTCCCAATGCAATGAATCCAGCCAATATATAAATTGTATCACCCACACGATCTGCTTTCTCCAGTCACATAAATCTGAGCGGAGAGAAAAAAAAAACACTAAATGTTTTATCAAAAGTTAACTTCACTTCAAATGAAAGGTCGCTGTTTATCTGATTACAGTTCCCGAAATAAGTGAATTTTAGTAAGCACACTTGTGGGATTTTTCAATTGCAAATGCTGTGAAAGTACCTTAAACATAGGGACACCGTGATATTAAGAACCCGTTCGAAATTGACGGACCTCCCTGTCGCGTGGTATGTATTGGGACAACTACAACAGTAGTTTTCGCCGGACATAGCCTATGAGATATTAGGTAGAAGGTCTCCAGAAATTGGCTCGTTAAGAAAGAATAGAGACCTATCCGAGATAAGGACAAGAAGAAGAGAATGCGAATGCTTTCCACTGGACAGTGTTTTCTAGTGAATTATAGAAAAAGTTCTGTTTCCCCACGACCTTAGCTTCTGCCCTTAGATCCCGTAACAGAAAAAGCCCCCAACCTCATCTGAATGTAGAAATTTACCTGTATGTAAATACTTAACACCAACATCACGAGTCATACATTAACGAACTAGATAATGTTCAAACGATTATTGGGTTTGTTAATTAAACATCTACACATATAGGGTTAGTAGTGATTAGAACGTGATGATGGTAAATAAGGATTCACACAAAACGTACAGATGAGATTTTAACATTGTAGTTAATTAAATAGAAGAATGAGCTTGTGTACAACGAAATGATGATGATGTGATTTGATATGTGTTACCAAAATGGTGAGTAATCTACACAGTCCATGTGTCTCTAAATGTTTCATCCGGGTAGGATGATTCATATGTATGCAAAGAATGTCCCACCTTGTTATAGGTTTTGTCGAGTGGGGTATCTCTAAATCGAGGACGTTCTGATGAAAACTTTTGCTGTACTGAGAACGTTGACGATATACAGTCCTTCACTTTTTGACAATATCTCTGTAGCGTTGACCAACAGTTAACAGTTGTCATATGAAAATTGTTTGTTGTTTAATCTCCGAAGAATACTGGCCCGACTGGATATCTTCACGAAATGTTCTTGATATGTAGACTCATTACCTTGAGTATGTAATCGTGATTCATGAAATATACTTTGGAGTCTCCTTCATAGAATGCGCTTAAGAGTGTGTTGCACTTGGTATAAATATGAGAATCAACTTTTGAGCTCTTTAGTTTGACTTCAAATGGTAAGCGTTCAATGGAGGTGAACTTGATATAACTATGAAAATCAAGCTGTGAGCTTTCCCTTGACTCATGTAGTAAGCCTTCGAGTAATTTGAACTTGATTTAAATATGTATTGAACTTGTGCGCACGGGATATAAGGTGATGAAAAATGCTGCGTCCACCGTTTTATCGTGGGCGAGAAATATTTCTTTTTAATTGAGGAATGAAGGATGTCCTATGGCGAATTCTGCTTTCCAAATGTCCGCTTTGATAGCTTCTTTCTGGATAGATGTCAGACATGTAGCGTGTAGACTCAGACTTCTGATGGACTGAAGACACACAAAAGTCTTCGTAAGTTTTCACACTTAATATCACTGGTTGACTTTCATTTATACTACTCCTCACTATTGATTTCTATGTGTTCAATTCTTACTTACTTAAACGTTCCCCTTCTACCATGAGGTGTAGAGGTTTGGAAGAGACAGCGCCATACTATCCTATCGGCTGTCCTCCTGGCCTGGTTCCATTCTAGTCCTCGGTCCTTCAAAGATTGTATAATGTTGTCCTCCCAGCGGACTCTGGGTCTTCTTGGGGGTCTAGATCCCTCGCTTGTTTCCCTGTTTCCCATGCTTGTCGTGGTAGCCGATCTTCTCCCATTCTGCAGACATGGCCAAACCATCTTAGTTAGGACTGTTCTACTTGGGTCTGCAGAGGGTGGGATTTTAGGCCTTGACGTATCGTCTGGCTGCGGACCATGTCTCTTCTTGTTACTTCGACCACCTTCCTCAGATACCTCATTTCTGAGGTTAGGATCTTGCTTTTGTAGGTTGTAGTCAGTTCCCATGACTCGCATCCATACGTCAAGACTGGGACATAGGTGGAGCGGTGTACAGCCATCTTTGTCTTCTTACCAACTTCTCTTTTGTTGAGGAATCCTCGATTTATTTCATAATATTATGAATTGTTTTCTGTTTAATCTCTTGTCATTTTAATCGTGGACCTGATTATTCTTTCGCATTTTTGTCCGACTGCTCCGCTAGAAAATTCTGTCAATTATTGCAACCACGCATAACATTTCTAAACGTTTTTTAATCACTAAATTTACCAACATATGAAGCATAATTAAAAAGACAAAATTATTTTTTTTTATTGCAGTTTCTGATACAGATTGTCTATTCCCCAGATCTCTGCACATATTTTGCTGAGAGTATATCTTGATGACCTGATAATTGCTTGCATCCCCGTGAAGAACTGAAGGACTACATCGCCGAAAAAAGAATGTGTATTTTTCCCTTGTCGCTCTTCACGCCATCACGAAATTAGTGTCGTCGACTTCCGGCCTATTTATTACGTACAATGGTACTGCACTATACTGACTATTTCACAATAGCCGCTGTGCGGAAAACACCGTAGGAATCATTTGTCCTTTCGATTATATTAAACAGCTCATAACATTTTTAAGTTTTGCAACTGTTACGATTTTATTACGGGTACTCGCTTTATTTTAAACTGTTCAAAATTAAAATAAAAAATTCTTCTAATGAATTCTGGCTAACTACCAAGATTTCCATCTAAACTGCAAACGACTGCGATAGACTGCAGTGAACCGTTATGAAACGGCGTGAACAGAATGAGTTTCTATCAGTATGGAAGTGCATGAGTTAGCCTAAACGTTACTGTCTTCATTTTCGTGTCTATCGTAACTGGATTATGATGTATAATTGCATTAGGTGGAGCCCACGTGGAGCCGGCGTTATTCGAGATTTCTCTGTACAAAACGATCGGTATTCGGAGAGTCCGTACATTATTACTTACATTCTTTGTGAAGACCAAATTAACGTTTCATCTGAACGATCTTATGAGTGATCGAGATTAAGAACACGATTTTAAAATACTAAAAAAAAAAAATCCATAAGGACATCACGAAAGCTTTGTATATCCATCGCCTTCGGGTCCCACCAGGTAACGACCACAGGCAGGTAATACAGTGATTCGTTTAATAAACCGGCTTTAAACTAAAACTTAGTCGTAGCATTCTCTGGTAGATATGTGGTTTGAACAGCGTACAGAATGTGAATATTTTAAAGCAGTGGGTTAGCTTTTTATGTGCGTGCATTGACTTATTTTAAAGACACCTGTGATATCTATTGTAAAGGAATAATACATTTCACATCTGTAGTAACATATTCGAGACGCAGTTGTAATCTGTCTTAAAGATCTTTCCTGGTCTAACGGGCGCAATGATCTATTCCAAGGCAGTGGGGCAACCTGACGCCTGGTCTTAAGACAGCAGTCATATGTTTAAATAACTCGTGTGTTCTATTTTAAAGACAGCTACGGCGGCATGTTAAGGCCGTTATTATAATTACTTTACAGATAGCATTAGTGACTTGCTCTGAAAGTATCCTTGGCCTGTCTGAAGACAACTGCACGTGTATTCTTTAACAACAACAACAGGATGCAGAGTGAATTATTGTCTCAAATAAACGGATTATTTTCCGGGAAAGGCAGGCGAAAAACTGAAGCCACGATCACGCCATTAGAACCAACAGAAACTCAAGAAGGAACCAATTTGTTCTCCGGAAAGTTCAAGGACATATTCCGACGCAACCAGGATGGTTTTATTGAAACTGAAGTCAAGGACAACGGAACGGAAGGCCGAGAAAGACCAAGAGGGATAGGCCTTCTTAGAATTGCTCATCTGGATTTCAGTAAGTTTCATTTATTTTTGACATAGCAATTATAAACGTCTCCATCTCTAACATGTAATATTTATGTTTTAATTATTAAAGCGTCATCAACGATTCAAAAGTGTTGTGATCCAATGGATCCCATCTCATTGTAACATCACCGGCAATGGAGAGGCTGACAGAATGGCAAAAGAAGGTTCACATCTACCTCAGTCTGATGCAAGCGTAACTTTCGAGGAGGCAAAGAGTTTTATCAGAATCAGATACAAAAACAAATGGAATGAAGAACATCCAGGTCACACACAGAATTATGCTTACTACCAGCTCAACAGAAGAGAACAAGTGGTATTCTTCAGACTCCGCACTGGCCACACCAGATTGAGATACCATCTATTCAACAAGCTAAAGATAGGAACTACCGATCAGTGTAACTGTAGCACTGATAAAATGACTGCTGAACATCTGCTTCAAAGTTGCCCATTATATGCGGTACAGAGAAAGCTCATGTGGCCGACGCCAGCTCCTTTCGTGGAAAAGCTTTACGTGGATTCAACTAGCCTCAAACTGACTACTGCTTTCTTTGAGAACATTCAAGTGGACGTATGAGTGTACGAAGAAGAAGAAGAAGAAGAAGAAGAAGAAGAAGAAGAAGAAGAAGAAGAAGAAGAAGAAGAAGAAGAAGAAGAAGAAGAAGAAGAAGAAGAAGAAGAAGAAGACTTATTGAATATTTTCATGATTTGATATTCAGCTGCCCGTCATGTTTTCTTGTTTGCCTTTCTGTGATTTTGTAGCTATCAGTTTTTCCTGTGAAAATAATATAATCTGCGCCGTGACGTTCTCGGGGGTTTCTGAAGAGACGAAGAAAGAATAGGTATACTGAACTCTCATGCATGTCATAGTGGTACTTCAGTCATAATTGACTATGGGAATGCGCCGCCCCTGAAGTGATTGACCTCAGCTGTTTTTTTTTCCTGGTGGAACATCATCGTGTTCTTTTCTCTTCTGCTTGTTTGACAGCTTCTTTTCACCCAATAAGAGGTGGCGCCATAAGGAGCATCGTCACTTGGTGTGATCGGCAGCTTCGTCCTCCCAGGCTGCTGGATTTATGTCCGGTGCCTTCATGTCTCTCTTTTATACATCTTTGAACCTCAGCCGCGGTCGCCCGACTGTTCTTTTACTTTCTGCCAGTTGTTCGAAGAAAATATCTTTGGGGATGCGACCATTTTTCATGCGGTGGAAATAGCTAAGCCAGCGTACGTTGTCCAGTGAGATCCTATAGCCGCTCTCACTGTCGGAAGTAGCCAATGGCGCCATGCCCAACGCCAATTAGGCAAGATGCTTATACCCAGTAACTGCTACTTCCAGTGTTGGGCCGACAACATAGGGTGAAGCTGGAGTGTTCTCTCCAGGCGCGAGCTAGGGCACAGTAATATGAAGATCAAACTGCTGCCCATTCAGCATGTTCCCCGTCTTGACGTAGCCGGTAAAGGCATGTCGTACAACGCGACTAATATGAGGTTGTGCTTGAGGCATCAAAACTCATCATATAAAACTAATTACCAGATGAACCACGGCGGCAAGAGCACGTGACTACTTAGTGCAGGCTTCCTCCGGGATCAGTGGAGTGGTGGCTCCATGCTCAAATGAAAGTTCAAAGGCAAAGGATGATGATGATTATATTTTCGAATGTCTATCTTCTTATTATACATATATTGAAAGTTTTAAAAAAAAAATAGATTTTTGTCCTTAACTTTGTGGTGTGACGATACATATATACAGGTAGTTCTTTGTTTACACGATACATACGTTCCCGAGACACTCGCGTAAATAGAAATTGCGTCTATGGGACAGGATTTTCTCATTCAAAAACATTTAAAGCAAAGGGATGCGTTCCACTAATGCCGTACATAATAGTAAACATAAATACATGTAATAATAAACACTTTAAATTAATACATACCATTCATATGAAGTACACTTACATGTACAATAAAATAATAAACAATTTACAAATTATTCAGCATTGAATGGGGAACGACCATTACCTTCTTCACTTTCAACAATTTCTAATTCAACGAGGGGTGGAGTAATGAGTCATCTGAATGAGAAGCCGGCGATGCAGCTATGAATTATTTCCTGAAGAAGGTTTCCAGAGTTGAGTTTGTGAATTTCTCTACTTACGAGAGATTTCTTGGTAGGGAGCAGCAAGTTCCATCACTTTCCTCCTGACGTAGGGCTCATGTTCATATTAGGGTCATCTTGTACAAAGATCCTAAGGCAGGATTAATGAAGTTGTAAGGCCTCCTTTAATCGTTTCAATGTAAGTTGTCGGCCTGGTGGTTGTTGCTGGTTGATGTTGCTGCGTCTTCTTCTTCTTCCGTGGGGATCTTCTCCATCGCCAACAACTCAATTCTACTTTCTGAGATTCAAGCAAATTTACAATTTCATTTTCGTCAACTCCATCTAAACCTACTCTTGAGACCATTCTGGAACCAACCTTAATAACTGTGATACTATTGTCATCAACGCTAAAGTCTTCAAAGTCATGACAGAATTGACGGCACAGTTTTTCCCCCCACACCTTTCATGCATCGTCGCCGAACTCCATTCCATGCTGCCTTGATTCCATACACAATTCATGCATCGCCGCGGAACTCCATTCTATGCAGTCTTGATTCTACATACCGTTCATGCATTCCTGCGGAACTTCATTCTATGCAGTCTAGATTAGCGAAAGTGCATCTTTAAGAGTCAATGCCTTTCAAAAAAATCTCTCAAAGAAACATTCAAACTGACGTTGGCGCGCAGATGAAATACTGTAAAATTGTGTAAATAGCGGGTCTAGTAACTTCGAGTGTGGCCCGTAAATAAAATAAAAATGTCTAAAAATGTGTGCACGTAAGTTCGAATTCGCGAAAAATGAAACATGTGTAAACAGAAAACTACCTTTACATTCTAGTATATTGTCCCATCGAGAACAACATGATACACAGTCAAATAGCAAAGCGTCAGTAAGGGCCGGACATTAGTCATTCCAAGTAAAAAAGAGGAAATCTACATGGTTTTGCATTTTTTAAAACAGTCACATGTATTAATAAATATCGTATCAACCAATGAAAGAAGTTTTACTTGCATATGCTAAGTCATTAACCTAACTTTCCTAGAGAAGTACGTGATTTTGAAAAGAATAGTATATTTTGTTCGCTATTTGAAATTTATTTGTCGGCTTTAACAGACTCACTGCAGTAGCCAAATGCGGAAGTATATAGTTTATTTGCTTAGCTACTTAGACACAACAAGTAATTGACGCGTAGTCCTACAGCCTTCTCACCTAGCAGGTTAGCCTGCGGAATTTTGACCTTTTGATTGGGTTCGGTCTATGACGTTGTTGGGAAAGCCTTGCGTTGCCTGTTGCAACAGATCGTTTCGTTGACCATAACTACTACTGTTGATCTGTTATGAAGAACCCGAGCCATACGGTTAGAGAATGATGCAGCCTGTGTTCCATAGTGAACAAAAAAGCATGAATGAGGATGAGGATTTATCAACAGCTTATGTCACGAGATTTCATCCTCTGGTCACTTCTGGTAAGGTATTTTGTATCAACCAATGAAAGACGGCCTAGTGTGGTTCCCGGAGATCACGGAAGAGACAACGAAAGAATAAGATAAGAAAGAAAAATGTTAGTTTTGTTTTGAAAGAAGAGGGGCTTCTCGCTGTGTAAATTTTAAGGCATGTCGTACAAGGCTACTAATATCAGGATCTGCATGAGGATGGAAAGCTCATTATGTAAAACAAATTGCCACAAAAACCACTGCGGCAAACGCTTATGACCGCTACGCGCATTATTTCTGCAAGTGGATCAGTTGTGCATTATTTCTGCAAGTGGATCAGTTACATTGGAGGCTCCGTGTTCCTGTAACGAGAGCAAATGACAATATTGATTGGATGACGCACGGCTCTTCTTGGCATCTCTTTCTCACTACCTACTCTTCGCTTTCCCTGTGGGTTTGTTTCAAAGGCATTTCTTGGTAATATTAATCGGTATTTTCTGACAGTATGTCCTATAGTCATCCTCACTGTCTGCCTGTAATGTTTTCTACCACTTTTATTTAAAATCAAAATGCGCATTGTACATTTTTACCGTTCCAAATCTTCTACACTTAAAATCTCCGTGTTCCACTTGTGGTAGAGACCTGAAAACTTCCATGCGCCTCATATTTATTTCTTCTTCTTCTTCGTTCACCCTCAGACGTCAACTTGAATATGTTTAAAGAAAGCAGTGGTCAGTTTAAAGCTTTTGACATATCTGTAAAGCTTTTCTAGAAAATGGTAACTGGTGATGGTCAAATGCGCTTTCTGTGTTCCTCATATGTTGGGCTTTCTCTGTTCCTCATATGTTGGGCTTTCTCTGTTCCTCATATGTTGGGCTTTCTCTGTTCCTCATATGTTGGGCTTTCTCTGTTCCTCATATGTTGGGCTTTCTCTGTTCCTCATATGTTGGGCTTTCTCTGTTCCTCATATGTTGGGCTTTCTCTGTTCCTCATATGTTGGGCACCTTTGAAGTAGATGTTCAGCAGTCATTATATCAGTGCCACAGTTACACTCATCAGAAGTTCCTATCTTTAGCTTGTTGAATAGATGGTATCTCAATATGTTGTGATAACTTGTTGAATAGATGGTATCACAATATGTTGTGATAACTTGTTGAATAGATGGTATCTCAATATGTTGTGATAACTTGTTGAATAGATGGTATCTCAATATGTTGTGATAACTTGTTGTTTAGATGGTATCTCAATCTGTTGTGATAACTTGTTGAATAGATGGTATCTCAATCTGTTGTGATAACTTGTTGAATAGATGGTATGTCAATCTGTTGTGATAACTTGTTGAATAGATGGTATCTCAATCTGTTGTGATAACTTGTTGAATAGATGGTATCTCAATATGTTGTGATAACTTGTTGAATAGATGGTATCTCAATATGTTGTGAAAATTTGTTGAATAGATGGTATCTCAATCTGTTGTGATAACTTGTTGAATAGATGGTATCTCAATATGTTGTGATAACTTGTTGAATAGATGGTATCTCAATCTGTTGTGATAACTTGTTGAATAGATGGTATCTCAATATGTTGTGATAACTTGTTGAATAGATGGTATCTCAATATGTTGTGATAACTTGTTGAATAGATGCTATCTCAATATGTTGTGATAACTTGTTGAATAGATGGTATCTCAATATGTTGTGATAACTTGTCATCCACTTTTATTTTATGCAATTTATTTATTTATTTTTTTCATTCAGTAATAATAATAATAACGTGGGTCACTAAAACTTGTTTTTTGTTTTTGTTTTATCCCTTTACTTGTTGCTTTGTTTTGTGCCGCCTGCTCCCTGACTATGACTAGCCAGATGATACGAAGAATGTTACAGAGGATCTGTTGGTGAATTTCTGAAGTTTGGGCTTCGTATTATTTGGGTCACAAGCCAAGTTTCCCAGCTATAGAACTGTAGCGTAAGGTTTTTCTAGTTTAAAGATAGTGTTTAGAGAAGAAATAGAATTCTCTCCAGAATGTAAGAAGTCCCAGTGTCAGAGAAGAGCACTGGTATCACAAGTGAGCTACGGCTGCGAATACTCTGAGCTACACAATAGTTTAAGGCTTCAGAAATATACTTTGCCACCTTAGCTGTAGTAACTCATGTGATATTAAAATAAGATTAGAAAAAGTAACTCAACTTAAACTGTTAAAAATGTAACAAGTCTCTCGAGTACAATTTCATAATTTATTATTTACAGCTATCTAATTATGTAATGAAGGGTGAGTGTTGGACGATGGTGATTATGGTTTTGTATATAAAGCAAGTTGATAATATAATTATAAGTTTAAACTTAGAGAAAAAGTCCCCATGGGATCTTTAAATAAATTGACACCAAAATTGTTCTCCCACTGTTGTTATTTATACTAGTCTGTCTCTTTTATTCTATTCCCTAATTTTTCATCATCTGACCGTTGAATGTCTCACATTAGTAACCGGAATAGTAACGAAGAAATACACAAATATGCAGTGGCATGAGGTACGCCGTTGGCTGAAACAAAGCAACAAGGAGACTTCAAAAGCCATGTTGAGGAGGTCGGCGGCCAAAGGCCGGAAACCTGGGTAAGGAAATCAGTAAGGTATAAAAATATCCGGAGACCAAAGCAGCCGGAACTGAAAAATACTTTCCAGCTTTGGGGTGGCTCCAAAAGTATGACTTTGCTATGGAAAAAATTTAGCACTTTGATGGCGCCAAGTGATTGCCTAATGACGTCACGTCTGAAGCACCAAGTGTCCCCCCCCCCCACCCATCATCCGACCCCCCCCCCACAAGGTTGGTGGCCGATGGCAGCAAAAAAAAAATACAGTGATTGACAACGAATGAAATAAGATTTGCATTTATTGATGTATAGGACCTCTGCACGGCTCCTTCCCATGTAGTCTACCTTGTTGGAGAAGCAGATGGCTCACCCGTAAGAACTACCATGTCAGCTGCGCTCCCTGCTTGAGACTTGGACCACCAGCGGATGTCTCCATGACCAAATCCCCGAGTTTGTGTGTATCCGATTACCTCCCTCAGAATGAGTGAAGTTGGGCAGCATCAACAGCTGGCTGTCCATTTCCCGCTTCCTTCCCTTTTCAGTGTGGGCTGAATGGACCCAGTCTTGACTTTCCAACTTTGTATGGATGCGAGTCATCTGGGCAACGCCGTTTTTACTACAACCACACAAAAAAAAAAACAGATTAATGCCTACCCGAAAAGCAGCAGCTGGAGTTTCACGCCATCCTGAGAAATGGCTGTATACCGCTCCACAACTGACTACACCTAACCTCAGAAATGAGGTATCTGAGGAAGGTGGTTGAAGTAACAAGAAGAGACATGGTCCGCAACCAGACGATACGTCAAGGCCTAAAAACCCAACCCCTGCAGATCCAAGTAGAACAGTCCCAACTGAGATGGTTTGGCCATGTCTGCAGAATGGGAGAAGATCGGCTTCCACGATAAGCATGGGAAACTAAGAGCCAGGGATCCAGACCTCCAGGACGACCCAAAGTCCGCTGGGAGGACAACATTAGACAATCTTTGAAGGACCGAGGACTAGAATGGAACCAAGCCAGGAGGAAGACAGCTGATAGAATAGTATGGCGTTCTCTCTTACAAAACTCTACACCTCACGGTAGAAGAGGAACGAATAAGTAAGTAAGTAAGTAAGTCTTCTACGTCATGAAGTACCATGCCCGATGGTGAAAGCGATCATGTCGCTCCACAACTTCCTGTCTCCATGTAGTGGGAGGTAATTTAAAATTATTTATTATGTAAGAGTATGCCAGTAAAGAGTTCTGGTCTTACAGGTATACCCCAGTGTTAGAAATAAGCACTGGTGTATTGTTATCATAAAAATAGTCAGACTGTGAAAACCCTGGCCCAGTTGGTAAGAAGTAGTACCAGGATTTAAGGTGTCTCCTCCCTATGACTATCTTATGATTACTTATATTCTAGGGGATAAGTAAAATGAACATTCACTGAAACCACAAATGGAAGAAGTGAATAAATCCTCAGGTACAGTTAAAATAGTTTAATAATTACACTAATATTCTATTTCTACTAGTTGGAAAAGAGCATATACATATATATATATAAGTATTCACACAATTACTATTATGGTCTGTTTAGACTTCAAGATCTTGAATATTAAAGTTACTGCAATCTGCAATCACTGTTTTTAGTCTCTTGACTTTCCAATTAATTGTCATCAGTTGACTGAACTATGGATTTTCACTATTAGCTGTTTATTATATATTGGTGGTCAGTGTCTTAACTGACACTTATCTGTTCAACTTGATACTGCTGACACTGAACTGTCCTTTGCTGATATCAGACTTGGTAGACCCAACAGTAGGGATGCCAATGACCAGTTGAAGTTCACTCTTTGGGGTCCTGCACTTTTGTGGGATGGCCTCTGATGAACAACACAGGCTTCTGATACTGGACAGTCTGGTTTGAGTTATTTCATGGAACCTGCAACATAACAGCCTTGGCTAGTATCTGGCTAGACTTGTAGCTGACTAGCACAGATGTCAGACCAGTCAGTCATCAGATGTCACCGTTATACAATCATAGTAAGTAAGTAAGGACATCATTTCAGTGATATAGCATTAATATTAACATTTCAATTAAGTGTAACTGACTAGCACATAAGTCAGACTAGTCAGTCATCAGGTGTCAAAGTTATACAGTCATAGCAAGTAACATCATTTCAATGATACAGAATTAATATTAACATATCAGTAATAAACATCATCTGGTTTACTCTGCTCCTATACATCCTTTACTGATGCTATAACTTGATCCTTCTAAATCATATCAAGTACAAATTCAAATACTGATGCTATTCTTAGCATCTACCCAAAAGTAATACATAAAAGAAATAAAGTGAGTGACCACGTGATCAGGTTGCTTTCTACTGAAACTGGCTGTAGAACACTCCAGTTTACCAGCTGTAAATGGGTACAAAGTTGTGCGCTCGAACTAGGGAAGGCAAAGGCAGCGAGGAAGGGGACTAGTCACCTTAACCTCATAAACGCGGTATACAATTCATTTCCCTATGGCAATCTCTGGTCATGGGACTGCCTTTATCTTCGTAAGCGATAAAGCATTTAATATCGCCGAGATACAACATTTAATACAATAAATATTTTCTATTTGGCTGTGGGGCTAGTTTGAATACCTTTTAGTACAAACAACAATCATCCACAAAGCACATGTTTAAATCATATTCAAAATAACAATACATTATATCAATGAATATTAGACAGGCATATTTTGTGAATACTATATGAACCTGAAATAACAAATATTATACACGGTAGTTATCATAATTTCGCTTACCCTCAGACTTCAGATACTGGACTTAAAAATGTTTCTGGCGATCCGCTCACAATTCATGGGTAGTGGCGAAACTCTGCCTCCAGTCTGTCTCAAACCTCTTTCGTTGTCTGTGTCTCGTTGTTGTTGTTGTTTTGGTGCGTTGATGGGTGGAGATCGGGCACTCAACATCTGATCATTGTTGCCTCTTCTCGTTCCATCTTGGTCTACCCTGTTCAACCTGAAATTTGGTTATAATTGGGGTATTTAGTGTCCTTTTATTTACTAATTTTGTATTCTATTTAAATAACTGTTGTCTTTTGCAGTTGCTGATATTTATATTAGTATTTGTCAATTTTATTTTCTCTTTTGTATTGTTTATAGATAACTATTGTCCTTTACACTTGGTTTTAATTTGTATTAGTATCTGTTCTTTTTGAGTTGTTGTCCCCTTTTTTTTAATACCTTGTCTTTCCTTGTCCTATGAGTAGTTATTTTTTTTTTGTTGATGCTTTGTTAGTTCTTGCTGCCTAATTTCTATTTATTTGGATGATTTTCCTGAAGTTCTAACCTTATATTTTTTCCTTTGTTTTATGTATATATCTTTTAAGTATTGATTGGGCATCTCTTGGGGCATCTATACTTAAAACCTTATCACCTGTTAAGTCTATATTGTGATTTCTATAGTAAGTTTTTAATTCCAGCCTTTGTTGTTCATACTTTTTACAGTGGATCAGGTAGTGGTCTATGTCATTCTCTTCCTGACATTCTTGGCAGTGTGGTTCTTCTACCATGAAGTATGCTGCACCGAGTCGGAGACGCCACAGTTTTTTGTTCGATGGTATCTTTAATTCTTCTCTGACCTGGCATGTCCTCGTTGGTTCTTTCAGCAGTTTGAACGCGTGTCTGCCTTTTCTACTTTCTTCCATGTTGTCTTCCATTCCTCGTTTATAGTTTCCTTCACTTGGCTCTTGATCTCTGACCTTCCCAGTCCTGCTTTTATATTGTTTTTACTTGTTCTTCCCTTCTTGGCATTCTGGTCTGCCAACTCGTTGCCAGCTATACCTATGTGTGCTGGAACCCACACTAGCCTCACACTACATCCTCTGTTCTCTAGTGATGTATTAATTGCTAGAATTTCTTCCTTTATGTCTGGCCGGCTACATTTACCTGGGTGTTCTAGTGCTTGTAGTGATGATAGTGAGTCTGTAAATATCGTAACAGCTTCTGGTGGGTTATCTTCGATTATTTCTAGACTTTTAAGAATTGCTACCATCTCTGCAGTAAAAATCGATGCCCCTTCCGTTACACTGTAGCTCTTTTTTATTCCCCATTGTGGTATTACAACTCCGGCACCTAGTTGCCCACTATCACCCTTGGATCCATCAGTGTAGACGGCCAGACTTTGTTTAGTTAGTTGCTCTATGAACTTTCTACTTATCATTTTGGCTTCCTTATCTTCTATGTTTTGTTTGATCTTTTCAGTAAGTGAGTAGTCTATGATTGGTGTTTTTAGTTCCCATGGTGGTATTTTGCTTCTGTATTTATTATTATTATTTTCAATTGTGTTTGATAGTTCTTTAAACTGCATTAGGTCTTCTATAGTTCTCCACCCTGTTGGATATCTATCTTTATTTAAGGGGACGTCCCATACACTTGGTTGGTTTTTGACAAATGCTTTGTGTGCTGGGTGGGTCACTTCTTGTGCTACTTTACTCCAATAATTTAATCTCAGTTCTTTCCGTCTTAGACCAAGGGGAGGTATGCCGAGAGCTACTTCTAGAGCTTCTACTGGTGTCGATATAAATGCACCTGTAATAGTTCTCATGGCTGCATTTTGAATCCTGTCCAGTTTTGCTTTGTTAGAAGCTGCAGCTGAGTCATAGACTATGCTGGCATAATCCAGTTTCCCCCTGATGAAGGACTTGTAGAACATAAGCATTATTTTATTGCTGGCCCCCCATCCATTACCTTTTACAATCCTTAGTATATTTAGGGGTCCCCTACAGCTTTCTACCAAATTGTCTATATGTTTATTATAATTTAGTTGTTTATCTAAAGTTATGCCCAGAAATCTAGTTGTTGAGGAGGTACATATTTTCTGTCCTTTAATGGTTATATTGATTTTGTTATTTTTTTTTAAATTTCCTTTGCTGAAAATCATACCTACTGTTTTGTTTACATTAATTTGGAAGCCCCAACTTTTCATCCACTCTGAAACTTTGTCTATTTGATTTTGAAGTTTTTTGTAAACATGGTCCAAGTTTTTTCCAGATCGCCAAATGGCACAGTCATCTGCAAATTGTGATACTGCATTCTTTATGTCATTAAATTCATCTGCTAAATCATTTACAGCTATAGTGAAAATTGAAGGAGAGATCACTGATCCTTGAGGAATCCCATTCTGTTGTTCATATATTTCTGACCTATCATTATTCACCTGTACAGCAAAATACCTGTCCTGTAAAAAGTTTTCTAGATACCTATAGGTTTTACCCGCAATGCCAGTCTTTTTCATTTTGTAAAGAGCTCCATCTCGCCAGCATTCATCATATGCTCTAGCTACATCTAGAAAGACTGCCACTGTTTTCTCTTTCCTCTTGAACCCTAGCTTTACATCATGTTCTAATCTTACAAGCTGGTCTACTGTACTTCTGTCTGCTCTAAACCCTGACTGGTTTGGGCTATATAACTGGTTTTTTTCTAGGTAGAATTTAACTCTTTTATTCACAACAGTTTCCAGTATTTTACCTAGTTGTGATGTTAAGGAGATAGGCCTATATGAACTTACATCATGGGCTTCCTTATTGGGTTTTAGAATGGGTACTATCATAGCTACTTTCCATGCTTTTGGTATCTTTCCTAAGTTCCAGATTTTGTTATAAAGTGAAGTTATTATGTTTATAGTTCTTTTGGGTACTTTCTTAAGGATTTCATAACTAAGTATATCTTGCCCTGAGGCAGTATTAGATTTATCTTTTATTGCATTAGTTACTTCTTCCTCTGTTATATCAGCATCTAAATAGTTTGTTTCATCTATCTGGTCTGGTAGTTCTTTTAAAAACTGTATCCTAAGTCTTTCTATTCTCTCATTTTCTTCCTGTCCAAGGCTACTTTTTGCACTGACTTTATAGAAATACTCGGCAAGGGTATTAGCTTTTTCTTTATCTGTTTCTGCTTGTTGCGTGATAAATTCTCGCAACATCATTTTATTACAATATCTATTTTATAACGCAAGGGCAACAACTGCTTGAAATTTATAGTTACTTTTCTCGGTAAGCATTTGTCTTCTCGCGTTGGTATTGAATGCAGTTGAGTTTTTGAGCTGTGGTCATTTTTCGCGCCGGACTGCGCATGACTGGTCTTGCTTTTTGGTCGATCGGTTTCCGCCCACCACTAGTGGAGTGAGCGATTTGAATGGCGAAAGAGATGCCTCGTTGAAGAGGGGATCTCCGCTATTTTTTGTTCTGTCAGGGATGTGTAGTCCTCTTAATGGATATTTCGTTTATTCGAGATAATACCTCTAGTGTTTTCCCACATGTCGGGAGGCGTGATATTTCTGTGTATTTCATGAAAGCAAGGTAAATTGACTTTTTTTTTCATTAACTCTATCGATTTTTGGTCGTGAACGATTTCTGGTTCATAGCCTGTCTTCGAAAGTCGTCGTCACGAGATGTTTTCCCAGCTCACATGTCGCTGTATTGTGCTGCATCGGTTGATGCAGGTCCCAAGGACCATTACTTGCTACTTGGTTACCTGAACTAGGTTTGAAAAACCTTTGTTATCTAGAGGATATTTTTGAGGACATTATTTATACTTCGGCAGACGTGTCTGTCTTGCTGAAGTCAGATTAAGGAGAGTGAACTGATCTCATACATCTGGTTATCTCCTGGCTGTTATAGAAAAGGATGGAGTTTTTCACCTGACTACATTTACAGCACTATGAAATATAACATGCATCTGACTCATCATTGTAATGCTGTCTACCGTCTATTGCTGTATTGAATGTTGCTGTGATAATGACTGTTTGATGTGTCTACATATTCGCGTAACCATTTTGTCACTGTGGCGTCCACAATAAATAATGAAGAAAAACGTCAACGGCTGTTTCAAGAATCATTGACTTTATACGTCGTGAGTTTACTGACGTCCTATGTGGATTGCCCTGTTATTTTTGTATGAACATTGTTTTGACTGAACACATCTGCACACTACACAAAACCAGACATGCGGATACCATCCATCATCATATGGCATCACGCATCATTTGGTGGCCATAAGCTGGTTTGATTCTGGTACCAGCAAACACGGGGTCCCTTACCCACTTCATTTTCAACAAGAATTCATCAACATCCTTCAAGAAATTAACATTCTTCAAGACAGTCAACATCTTCAAAATTTTCAAAGTACTCGGCGTTGCCCGGTAAAAGTCAAAATTTCAATTTTTTGACGGAAACAAGAATTTGACAGTACCCGGCGTTGTTACATGTTGCCGGATAACTCGGACTGCTGTTATCTTTTACGCAAGTCAAGCAAGTTGCTGCTGTCAAGGTTCCAGTGCTGTCGTTTTTTGTGAAGGTCAAGTGCCGGTTGAAACGGGTTGTTTTCTGAAGAAGGCCAAGTACCGATTTCCATCAACTTACTTTTGGATTAGAAGGTCAAGTGCCGAAACAACTCAACACACAGTATGTCAGAAGCTCAAGTACCATCGTGTTAGCAGTGGAAGCAGTTCAGATGTGCCATCATCGTTGGAGCTTCGCTCTTTAGGACGTTGATTGACATCCGTTTTTTTTCTGCTGTTCGACGATTGGAAGCCTATAAGTTAAGTGGCCTGTTTGTATGTAAACTGTGCCCTTATACTTCTGCTGAGTCTTCTGTGTATCATCTCATTCTATATGTTATATGTTTATATGTTATTCGTATATTTATATGTTTATATTTCAGCGGGTTCTCGGTTGGGTGGTGTCTCCGTTAGATTATGCCACGTCATAGAGGTCGTCTATTGTGAGCGTTTTCTGTAGGGTTTGCAAATTTCCGATACTGGAATTTGCTAAGCGACTTCTGTTGCTATTTATGTTAGCTGTGATGACATGTTTTAATATTGTTTTCGTTATTATTTCGCATTCTTTAGTTTTGTTTTGATTTGTTTGTATTTGTTAGCCTACTCTTGTCTATAATTTAGTTTCATACAACATTTTTGTTTATACACTGTGGTGTCATGTATTTTGTTTAATTCTATCGCAGATATCGTCACATTTTTTGTGATATTTCATTAATTTCTGCTTTATTTTTAGTTGATTTCTGCGAACGTTTTTGTATTGTTGCTGATCTTTGTTATTGTTTACATTGTTATTGTTTACATTGTTTGCATTGTTTACATTTTCAATGTTTACATTCTGCATGTGTTTACATAGTCATTGTTTACAGTTATAGTAATTAGTTAATGGGCTATGCTAATGCACTGTTACTACTACACTGATGATAAATGAATGATGAATAGTGTTGTGCACTATTGAATGAGAAGTGCACTTATGATCAAGAATTGATTGTTGATATTTCATATACAAGTTCTTTGATTGGAGACTTGTTTCCCACAGAGACTGGGATAATATAAGGTGATGTGAATATACAAGTGCTTAATTAAGACTTGTTACACTTAGGTTTGAAATAAATTAGTTAATTATTTCAGGTTTTGGACTCATATGTTAGACAACATGTCTACATTTGAGCACTTTATTGAGCAGGGTAAATTGCTTGGGAAGACTGGTGATAAGTTAGAAGAATTTGCAACTGCTCGATATGATAAAGCAATGGAAGCTGAACAAAAGAAACTGCATATGGAAGCTGAACAAAAGAAACTGCAGATGCAGGTGGATGAAAAAAGATTCCAAATGGAAATGGAAAAACAAAAAAGGGAATCAGAAGCTGAGGAAAGAAAACTCCAGCTAGAGGCTGAAAATAAAAGACTTGAAAAAGAGGCTGAAAATAAAAGACTTGAAAAAGAAGCTGAGAATAAAAGACTTGAAAAAGAAGCTGAAAATAAAAGACTTGAAAAAGAAGCTGAGAATAAAAGACTTGAAAAAGAGGCTGAGAATAAAAGACTTGAGAAAGAAGCTGAAAGACTTCAAATAGAGGCTCAGGCTGAGGAGAGAAGATTACAGAGAGAGTCTGATGAGAGGAAAGAGAAAGCAAAAATGGAACATGAAGAAAAGGTCTTAGCTTTAGAGTTGGAAAAATTGAAATTGATGAACATGAGTAATGGTAATGATTCAAACAAGGGTTCATCTTCTGGTAAGGCTAATAATGATACTTTTAAGATTAAGTTACCAACTTTTAGTCCTTCCAGTGATGACATAATGTTCTATCTGGACAGATTTGAACAAGCATGTACAGCTCATAACATAGACAAAGCAAAATATGTTTATCAGTTATCAGGGATACTGACAGGTAAAGCTCTAAGTATATTAAATATGGTGGATGAACCTGACAAGAACAATTATGAGGTTGTCAGGGCCGCTCTGTTAAAGAAATATCAGCTTAACGAAGACGGCTATCGTCTACAATTTAAAAACATGTTACCTGAAAATGGAGTTGAATTCTCCGAGTTTATTGCAAGAATACGCATTACTTTCTCACGATGGGTTGAACTATCTAAGACGGAAAAAACTTATGAAGGACTTATGGACTTAATACTTAGAGACAAAGTCATGTCGTCTGTCAATGAGTCTTTCCTTGCTTTCCTTCATGAACGTAAACCTAAAACAATAAAAGAAATGGAAGATTTCTGTTGCCAATACGTAACTGCACACCCACACATAACCATGGGTAACTCTAAGGTGAAAGAAGGTTTACCAGTTGCTTCGGCAGCTCCGTATGGTCAAAACTTTGCTCGTAGATTCCAACAAAATTTTGATAGAAAGAGCAGCGGTAATTTCTGTCAAAATCATGGAAACCAATTTCATGGTGATTCTTCTTCGAAGAATTGGAGACAACCTGATAGTGGTCGTTACTATCATCCTAATAATTATAAGCATTTCAAAAGAGGATATGGTAATAGAGGTTATTCCTGCCGAAGACCTCAGAACCAAACAAATAGATGTTCGCATCAATGTGAACATGATAGTAATCGTGGAAACTGGAATTCGAACCAGGATAACAATTACAATAGAGACAATAATAACTGCAGAGATAATAATAACTCTGATAACTTCAGAGGTAATAATAGTCGGGGTAGATCTCAACACAAAAAAAAAAAAGAGATATCAGCAGGCTAATGCTGTACAACAGGAAACTGAGGGAGCCTGTAATCATGTTGTTGATAATAAAAACTTTGACGCTGTCACTGGTTCTGCTTTTGACTTTGAGAGAGCAAACAAATGCCCCCAATGCAGTACTTTATTCGAACCGGGTACCATAACTACTTTGAGTTGTGGTCACCCACTTCCCGCTCTTCCTGCTGCTGTTGCGCATGACGGGAGGGGTTCTTTAATTCTACATAAGGGTCTTGTTAATGATACTCCGGTCTCACTACTTTTCGATTCCGGATGCACCACTATTGGTGTTAGACAATCGCTTGTAGATCCATCTTGTGCTACAGGAAGGGTTATTAAATGTGTCACATTTGGCGGCACTCTAGAAAAATATCCTACTGCTGTAATTCGCATTGCCACTCCTTTCTTTACTGGAGATGTGCATGCTTGTCTCTTACCTAATCCTATTGCGGACCTTATTATTGGTCGTATTCACGGAGTTAGGGAGTGTACCCCACAGCAGATTGCTGCTTGGGAAGATAATAACATGCAAGCTACAAATGCAGTAGTTACAAGAGCACAAGCTCTACAAACACCCGAAACTTCACTGAATAGTGATAATGAAGTTGATAGCCAAGATAGTCACTTAGTGATCACTCGTGACTCTTTCATAAAATTGCAAGAAGAAGATCCTTCTTTAAAAAAATTCTTCGTTCTTGCGAAGAAAGGTGATCCGAATCAGGATACAAATAGAAAATCTTGGATTGCAATGAGAAACGGCGTACTTGTACGTATGGTACAAGATTCGACTACGTCGGCACATTCGCAAATTCTTGTTCCCAAGAGCATGAGAGTGCAAATATTACAACATGCTCATGACTCGCAATGTGCTGGACATATGGGTTTTTCCCGTACGAAGTCGAGAGTCCTTGCGGCTTTCTTTTGGCCTTTTGTCAATAAGGACATTCGTATTTACTGCCGATCATGCAAGGTATGTCAGGAGGTCAAATCTAGAGGACCACGACATGCTGCGCCTATCCAGGCTGCTGACATTCCTATTCGGCCGTTTCAGAAAATGGCCATAGATATTATTGGCCCTTTTAAGGTCAAGTCGGCCAGAGGACATCAGTTTATCCTTACATGTGTCGATATGTGCACATGTTGGCCAGAGGCTATTCCTCTTAAGAGCATATCTACTACAGATATCGCAGATGCTCTTTGGTTGATATTTTCTCGCTTGGGGTTCCCAGAGAAATATTATCAGACCATGGCACTCAACTCATATCTGACACTATGTCACAGGTAATGTCTACCTTACATATTGAACGATCTCTCAGTAGTATCTACCATCCTATGTCTAATGGGTTAGTTGAGCGTCTGAATAGAACGCTCAAGACTTTGCTTGGTAAGATAACTGAAGATCATCCTCAAGATTGGGACAGGGTTTTACCCGCGGCTCTCTTTGCCTATAGAGAAGTCCCTAATGAACACACAGGATTTTCTCCCTTCGAACTTGTCTTTGGCGCGCGTCCACGCGGCCCTATGTCTTTATTACACGATCTCATCACTGCCGATGATATTAGCGATGAAACTCAATCCTCATATGAGTATGTCATTGCTCTTAGACAAAAGATCATTGAGGCATGTAAGCTAGCAACTGCTTCATCAGAAATTGCTAAAGAGAAGGCAAGACAGTTTGCTAACAAGAATAGATGTCTACGACAACTTTGTCCAGGTGACAAAGCATTCGTCCTACTCCCCAGTAGGGAAAATAGACTTCTTATTGCATGGAAAGGTCCGTATGCAATAGTCTCTCGGATTTCCGATGTTGACTATGTGGTCGATATTGATGGAAAGCATAAAACTTTCCACATAAACATGCTTTCGGAATTTCACGAACGTCCGGACTATTTGCTGCCTATTTTCCAGGCAACGGATGATGCTCCTGCACCTCACGGTCATTATTCATCCCTGTCTGTCATACAGGATGAGGAAGCTACCTTCTCTGATGTCAATCCTTCCCCTTCCAGTGGTTCCATTACATTCCACGGAATCTTGGAAAAACGTTTCTGTTTCTCCTAATCTTTCTGGTGACGAACATCGACAAGTCTCGTCGATGTTACAAACATTTCAGGATGTTCTCACTGACATTCCTGGACACACAGATGTCATAGAACATGACATAATTCTTACCGACAATAATCCAATTAGGGTTAGGCCGTATCCTATTCCTATACACTTTCAGTCGCAAGTGGAAAAGGAATTGGATGAAATGATTCAATTAAATATAATTGAACCATCGACTTCACCATATTCTTCTTCCATGGTTATTGTCCGGAAGAAGGATAAGAACATACGAATTTGTGTTGATTATCGCAAATTGAATCAGGTCACAAAGTTCGATGCTGAACCGATGCCTTTGTTAGAAGATCTACTGATTAGACTTTCTAATTCTAGATTCTTCACTAAACTTGACTTGTCTAAAGGTTATTGGCAAGTGCCTTTAGCAGAGCATGCCAAACCTCTTACTGCTTTTTCTACACCTAGGGGTCTATTTCAATGGAATGTTATGCCTTTTGGTCTCATGAACGCCCCTGCAACTTCGTTCGCATGATGCGTCGAATTCTGTCACATCGTTCGGATGTCATCGCATACTTAGATGACATCTGTCTCTTCAGTGATACCTGGGAAGATCACTATTTAGGGTTATATGACTTACTGTCCACTCTACGTGAGAATAATTTGACAGCGAAACCTTCTAAAGCTTTTGTTGGTTTTGGTGAAATCTCTTTCCTGGGTCATCGTGTTGGTCATGGTCTCTTGAAGACAGAAGACCACAATACTTCCAAAATACTGAACATCTCTGTTCCTAAAACGAAGAAAAACAAGTTAGGAGTCTCTTAGGTTTAATTCAATTTTATGGGAGATTTATTCCAAATTTATCTTCGATCATGGCACCTCTCTCAACATTGTTGAAGAAAGGTTCGCCTAATCTGGTCCGTTGGTCTGAAGAATGCCAATCTTCATTAGACCAAATCAAGAATATATTTTCTTCTCCTCCCATCTTAAGATTACCTACTCTTGATAGGACTTTTGTTCTTCGGAGTGATGCTTCATCCACTGGGATTGGAGCAGCACTGATGCAAGAATATGCAAATACTCTGCATCCTGTTATGTACATTTCTAGAAAACTAAATGCGGCAGAGAGGAACTACTCGGTTTTAGACCGTGAGTTGTTAGCGATGGTTTGGTCAATTCTAAAGCTACAAAGATTCCTCCTGGGCGCACATTTCATTCTAGAGACTGATCAGAAAGCTCTTACAGCTATTCAGACTAAGAATTTGAAGAGTTCGAGATCCACTCGATATGCTATAGCTCTTCAACCTTTTCACTTCACGGTACGAGCTATCCGTGGTGCGGATAATGTGATGGCTGACATTTTGTCTAGATGCCCACATGACTCTAACTAATACTTCTGTCCTATATTCCTATATATTACAGAGTCATAACACACCTATATTACTACAATAGATTAGCACATCTGTACTCACTTTATATGTACACACTATCGTGCTTTGTTGTCATCTTCTTCTGTTCGTTTTTTAAGATGATAGAGGAGGACTGAGTAGTTAATATAAGGGCCGTTAGTTTACTAAACAGCCACAATTATTAATAATGTATTGTACCTTATGAAGCATATTAGTTATTAATTAGCATTATATTGCTTGTACTTTCTCAGAATGTCATTGTTGAGCTGAGGACTTACCTTACTAGTATCAAGCATGACGAGTTCTAGATTGTGTACTTACCCTCGGAATACCAGAGCATATGTCCTGGATCGTCATGTAGTTTAACTTTACTATGTACTTATGTCATTACATGTCAAATAATGTACTATTTAAATTTTCCTATCAGATTTGTACATCCATTTTTAAAGACAATATTAGAGTATGCTGTTTAATGATGATTATGGTAACTTGCATACGTATATTGTGTTTACATGCTAACGTGATGTGTGTTGGTGACACCTCCCCGATGTGAATATTTTTTGAGACATATTTATTTTTCTGTTGAGGTATATCCTCACCAGACACTCTATATTTAGCCTCATGTTAGGCAATTTAATTAATTATCAGCGCATAATTCGTGCGTTTTGAGCCGCTTATCGCATGCTCTTTGATATTTAAAAAAAAAAAAATATATGTTCCACATTTTTTTTTTATCGGGAGGAGGTGGTGATATGTTGCGTGATAAATTCTCGCAACATCATTTTATTACAATATCTATTTTATAACGCAAGGGCAACAACTGCTTGAAATTTATAGTTACTTTTCTCGGTAAGCATTTGTCTTCTCGCGTTGGTATTGAATGCAGTTGAGTTTTTGAGCTGTGGTCATTTTTCGCGCCGGACTGCGCATGACTTGTCTTGCTTTTTGGTCGATCGGTTTCCGCCCACCACTAGTGGAGTGAGCGATTTCTGGTTCATAGCCTGTCTTCGAAAGTCGTCGTCACGAGATGTTTTCCTAGCTCACATGTCGCTGTATTGTGCTGCATCGGTTGATGCAGGTCCCAAGGACTATTACTTGCTACTTTGTTACCTGAACTAGGTTTGAAAAACCTTTGTTATCTAGAGGATATTTTTGAGGACATTATTTATACTTCGGCAGACGTGTCTGTCTTGCTGAAGTCAGATTAAGGAGAGTGAACTGATCTCATACATCTGGTTATCTCCTGGCTGTTATAGAAAAGGATGGAGTTTTTCACCTGACTACATTTACAGCACTAGTTTCAAGTATCATTGACTTTATACGTCGTGAGTTTACTGACGTCCTATGTGGATTGCCCTGTTATTTTGTATGAACATTGTTTTGACTGAACACATCTGCACACTACACAAAACCAGACATGCGGATGCCATCCATCATCATATGGCATCACGCATCACTGCTCTCTTTGGTAGTTTGATTGTTGGCATTATTGTTTTCTTATTGTTCCCTTTGATTGCCTTAAGCTTTTTCCATACTTCTCTAATTTGAGTGCTAGGTTTAAGTGACTGACAAAACTCCTTCCAGTTAGTTTCTTTGGCTTTCAATATTATTCTGTTAGATTCATTCCTAATAAGTTTATACTTATCATAGTTTTCTTCTGTTCTGTTATTTCTATATTTTTGTAAGGCCCTTTTTCTTCTCTCATGAATTTCTGCACAGCTTTTATTCCACCAGGCAACTGGTTCTTTATTCCATTGAGTTTCTCTTTTCTTATTAATGTTACTTATTGGTTTAAGGTGTTGTGGCATATTTTTATTTGGTATATACTTTATTGCTATTTTCAGAATTTCATTGGTCAGTGTTTCCGCCCACAAGTCAGTATCATCTGATTCCATGTCTTTATATTCCATCACCTCCAGCTCTGATTGGAAAGCTTCCCAGTTTGCTTTTTTATAGTTGAAGGTTCTGGGTTTGGAATGACCTTTTCATGCATGGTTATTACAATGGGCAGATGATCTGAGTTTGTGTCTTGTAATACTTCCCAATTTACATTCGCTAGGTTGTTAGTTGCTATACTTATGTCTATTGCTGTGTCTGCCCTATTAGCTTGTGAATTAATTCTAGTTGCAGATCCATCATTTAGTATTAGTAGTTCCTTGTTTTCTATGAAGTCGAGTAGGCATTTTCCTGCATTATCTGTATGTTGTCCACCCCAAGCAGAATGGTGGGAATTAAAATCACCTACTAAGATTGTTTTGGGGCCTAATCGGGTGCTTATGGCTAGTATTTCTTCATCTTTAATTGTGCCATCTTTAGCATATACATTTAGAATTGTTAGATTGTTTGGTTCAGCTGCTATAGTAACCTGGATACCTTCTATATTGGTTGTATTAAATACTTCCCAGACCATGATTTTAAATTTTTCGCTAACTAAGACTGCAACACCACCTCCTCTACCTTCTTTCCTATCGTGTCTAAGTATCTTAAAGCCCTTACAACTATATCTACTATTTGGGTTTAAATGGGTCTCTTGAAGAGCATATATATCAGTAGTTAATCCTGTCTCTGATAGTAGGGGTGCAAAATTCTTTTTGATACCCCTACAATTCCACTGTATAATTCTAAATCTTTCTAAATTGAATTTTAACATCATCTAGTATCCCTTTTATTTTGGTTAACTATCAATTTGCTCTTATTCTGCATTCCCTGCACTCGTGGACCCATCATCAATCAAGTTCTCTAGAAAAGCCTTATTAAAACTTATCATTGTATCCGTAACTTTTTTCTGTTATGTATGGTAAAAGTGCATCAACGTGTTCTTTGATAGTTTCTTCTAGGTTGACCACTTTCCTATTTTCATCTAATGCTACATTCCCTTCTCTCCCTATGTTGATCTCCTGCCTTTCACTTTCCATTCTTTTTAGTATTATTTCACTTTCTTCTTTTAGTTCGGACAGTTTGACTAGCATTATTTCATTTTCCTCTCTCAGTACAGTCAGTTTAGCCACATCCTGGGTAATTTGGAACTGTATGGCTTTCACTTCTTGAAGCAATGCCTCTGCACTTTTCAGTGAATTCACATTTTCCAGAGTTGTAGCTGACCTGTCTGGCTGGCTGTTTTCTTTTGTTTTGTTAGTTATTTTCTGTTCTTTTGACTGCTGTGTTTTAATAGTTTTAATTTCTTCTTTAAGAGACTTGATTTCTTCTACAACTTTACTGTTTGTGTTTTTTGTGTTTTCTTTTATTTCTTTAATTACTGTTTTAAATGGTGTTCTTGTTAAAATGGATTCTTTTAGTGCTTGTTTGGTTTGCTGGTACACTGGACAGCCCTGATACCTGGCACTGTGGTTCCCTTTGCAATTGGAACACTTTCTGTTCCCATTTGCCTTTTTGTAGTCGGTATCTGCCTTTGCCTTTTCACACTGTGTAGAGGGGTGGTTACTGGAGCAGTACCGACAAACTGTTCTCCCCTTACAATTGTTCCTTCCATGGCCGAATTTCAGACAGTTGGAGCACTGTAGCACAGGGGGGAATGTAAGCTTCGGTGTGCTTCTTGGTTTTCCCAAATAGTAGCGTTTTAGGGGTTTCCCTCCCTTCTGCCGTTATTATAACCACTGGGGTTACAATACTCCCTTTCACCATTATTCTGTCTACGTGTACCAGCTTTATGTCTGGGTTATGTTTTGCGAGGATGTTCATAACTTCCTCGCTTGAAAGGGTTGTGTTTATCCCTTTTAATACACATCTACTGGTCTCTTTTGCTAGCTCTATCTTTACTTCTATGTCGTGTGCAAGAGTCACTGTTTTTGTTTCTACTTTGAGTTCCTCTAACATCTCTTTTATTCTGTCACTCAGATTTGGGGTAATTATTATGCCAAAATGGGTTTTGGTAATTTTGGCTATCGCCTTTTTGCCTAACACAGGATCAAGGATGTTTATAATTTTGTCTTCATCTAATGCCTTGATCTTGACTGCCTCGCCAGCTACTTGCGTTATCTTTAAACGACATATGTTTACTACATCTTTATTTTTGGGAGCTGCCTGGGTTGCTAGATGTCTTGAGTCTTTTTTGGTACTTTCATTGCTATTTTTTTGGTTAGTATTTTCTTCTAGTTTATCATGCCTGGTGTCCCTACCTTGGTTTTTAACTGCTTCTGCCCACGTTTTGCCTTCCTTTGTTGTTTTTACTTCTGAGCCTCCTTTCAGTGTTTCCCCTATTGTCTCTATCCTGTCCGTTATTTCTGTGTCTATGACTTCAGGGTTCGTGGTCCTGTTTTTTTCTGTCCGTTTTGATGTTTTGTCATTTTCAGATTTCTTGGCCCAAGCTTTTCCGTCCCCGGACTGTGCTCTGGTTATTGTTGGCATTTTTCTGCTTTTTAATTTGCTACTCTTTTATTTTGATGGTTGAATATTATTTTGTGATCTAAAAGGTCACTACACTTCCTAAATTATACAAATATTTATAGCACAAGTTAAATAGTCCCTTAATACTTGATATTATCTGCAATAATCTAATACTTACTACAAACTACAAAGGAATTCACCACTTAAGTTATTTATATCAAGATGGCTGCCCGATTTCTCACAAGCAATTGCCACGTGGCGCTATTTAATTTCTATTATTTTTAATTATAATTCCTAAGTTATATTAATACTTCTAGCTACCAACTATCTAAAACTATCTGCACTAAACTAATACTGAAGATAGATTTTAAAAAATAATGTCAACTTATCTGGAAACTTGGGTAGTTTGAGGAATGTCTCCACTTTGTCTCGGTGTGTGTTCGTTGTCGGTTGGTGTTGTCTGTGTCTCAGTTTACCGATACGCTTTATATACGTATAGCGCGGACGTATCGGAGGGTACTGACGTCACAGCTTAAACCTAGACCTGAAAAATCTTTCCCGAACAGTGATTTCAGCCGATCTGCGCGTCGACTGAAATTTTGCCTTACTCATTCTCAGCATATATAATATCCATATTGTTCCATCTTATCTAGTTTTATTCAGCCGATAAATCTCTATCTTCCTATCCCTGTAATTTCCCAAACTGTTATTTGTTGATTTTAATATTTAGAACAGAAGTGGGTTTACCAGCTGTTAGCGTAACTGTGGGCAGCCAAAATACGCATATATCTCCGTAAATGAGAACTTCCTACCGTTCCTTCTTATATGCAGTTATACACAATCCTTCCCTGTACTAAAATGTAAAATCCGTTTCATATTGATTCCCTTCTGCTTTTATTTATCCTTGGCGATTTCCTCTGTCTGATACACATTTCGCTGATACGCCGCCATTTTGAAAGCGGTCAATCGATCGTTGACGGGTTTATAAATCTAAATGAACACGTTTGCAATGACTTGAAACCAATTTTGCGACATAGCTCCCCCATATTTTAAGCTGGATGATATCTAGCTTAACTATTGGGTACAAGACAATTGCAAATCGACCATTCCGAGGTTAGTTTTCCTTCCTTCTATCTTGCTCCAACTCTGTGGGATGACGACTAAGAAAATCTGCGCCCACATTCTGTTTTTCAAGAATATATTCATCCTTTACTATCTCTCTCCTTCCTGTTCGGCTTTTCATCCAGGCTCTTACTGCTGGTGAAACGGGGTCGGTAGGTTTCCCATGAAGTTTACCGCCCTCTTTTCGTTGATAGTTGGATGTGGTTTTCCCTCTCAAATCCGTAGGTGTTTGATTTTCGCTACGTGATTTGTTCCTTTTTTCCAGCGCATGGGGTTCAGACTGCAATTGAACCTGTGTGGGATGTTTCCTTTCCCCTCCCGTGCAAATCTCGGGAGTACCCCTGATTGCTGGTTTGCTTGTAGATTTTTGATGAAGACTCTTCCGTCGACTTTCTGAATCTACATAGGTGCACTCTGGACAGGAATTTACATACTGATTTATGTCTTCCGTAATACCTGGCCAGTAGAACTGGGTGGCTATTCTTTGTTTTGTGGCACCATTACCCAGGTGTTCACTCAAAGTTGATATGTGTCCCCAGCCTATAACCTTATTCCTATAGGTGGATGGTACAACAATTTGACCATGACTTTTCGTCCCTCTGCCAGCTTTCCTGTACAAGAGTCCATGTTCCATATAGAAATGTCCTTTCCTTGGAGCTTTATGTGTTTTTGATAATTTGCCAAAACAAGGCTTCAACGTGCTGTCTGCTTCTTGAGCCCGTTTCATTTCAGTCGACTGAAATGTTAATTTGGTGTCCCTCTCTATGTTCCTGGAGTCAGACCTGGTCTGGATTTCTGCCCTAACCCTAGGTTTTACAGGGTCTCCCAAGAAAACATATTTACGCCCCAACATTAGGGGGTAAAAGGGATCATCTAACACTGCTGCATTTATCTCCCCTTCCACATAGCGACAACTGACATGAATCTTTGCTATGGGTAACGTTAGGGGTAATGCTCCCTTTAGTGGCCCTTGAATATCTACTGTTTCTGTGGTGATTTGTTCAGGGCGCACCAGAGATGCACACACGACTGCATCATAGGACAAACCTGTGTCATACATTCCTGTGACTTGTTTGCCATTCACAGTCACTATCTCCTGTGTAGGTGGGTGATGGAGGCTATTCTGAATCACCGTCAGTTCCTTCCTATCAGAAGTCCTCACCTGTAAGCATGCAGCATGATGAAGAGGTTTTTTCCTCCCACATTCATCAGTGTTGTGGTTGCTCATCTTACAAAATTTGCACCACTTATCTCCCTGTTTGTAGGGTTTCTTTTCCTGAGTCTGAGGGTTCTTGTCCTTATTATCAAATCTTGGCTTATTTCTGTATGGATGATCCTTCTGGTCAAACTTGGTATTGTGTGGTGGTGGCTTATATCCTTCTACTTGCTTTCTGTTCGTTCCTACCAGTTCAGCTTGAGCTGCTTGGTACCTCTCTGCACATTTCAAAGTGTCTTCCAGCCTCTCTGCTCCTTGTTCCATAAGGAATTTCCTCATTTCTTGAGACATGGAATCTTTCACTTGCTCTAACATAACCATCTCTTTCAGATCCTCATAGGTTTTCTGATACTTACCTAAACTACTCCATTTCAACAAATACGTTTCTAGCCTAGCTGAGAACTGGTTATATGTTTCTCCAGGTAGAGGTTTAGAAGTTCTGAATTTCTTCCTATATGCCTCAGAGTTCTTTTCATACCGGATCAGTAAGGCTTGCTTTAGTATTTCATAATTTTCCTGATCTTCTTTGGGGAGTTTCAGAAACACATCATATGCAATACCTCTCAATCCCTGGGATAACTTTAGACTCCATTTTTCCTTTTCCAGTCCATATGTAGAGGCTAGCCTTTCATACCTATCCAGGTACGACTCAATTGCGTCCTCCTTTTCAACAAATGGATCTAGGTGGAAGTTCATGGCCCCATTTGCTGTGTTCAGAAAAGAGCTACTCGCAGAATGAGGTGAGCTATTACCATGGGTGATAGTCCCAGCCTGAAGTTCAAGATCAAGCTGTCTCATTTTCAGCTCATGGTCTCTCTCTGCTTGTAACCTCCTTTCTTCTCTCTCAGCTTCTAGTTTCTTGGCTTCTCTCTCTGCTTCTAATTCTAATTTCTTGGCTTCTCTCTCTGCTTCTAATTCTAATTTCTTGGCTTCTCTCTCTGCTTCTAATTTCTTGGCTTCTCTCTCTCTGCTTCTAATTTCGTTGTTTCTCTCTCTGCTTCTAATTGCTTTGCTTCTCTCTCGGTGTACTTTTCACATTCCGTCGTGACATACCGGATCAGAGCGTCACCATCCTTGCCAAGCTCTTTTCCCACCTGCAGTGTAGCAGACCTAAATTTGACCAAGTCAGCCATGATGTATCTGTAGTCTAGTAGGGCAAGTGATCTTACTCAAACTAATTTACTACAATATAATTAACTTAGTTAAAATTAAAGTAAATTAAACTGACTTCACCATATATGAAACAGCTTTCTTTATCTGTACTCAATGGTACTCCTAAAAATATAATTATTTCCTACTATGTTACTCTTTCCAAAAAATTTTACAAAACAAAATATTCTACACAGCAGAAATAGAAAGTTGGCTCTGGAATATCAAAGATATCCCGGACGAGCCCCCACTGTAGCGGGAGGTATTTTAAAATTATTTATTATGTAAGAGTATGCCAGTAAAGAGTTCTGGTCTTACAGGTAATACCCCAGTCTTAGAAATAAGCACTGGTGTATTGTTATCATAAAAATAGTCAGACTGTGAAAACCCTGGCCCAGTTGGTAAGAAGTAGTACCAGGATTTAAGGTGTCTCCTCCCTATGACTATCTTATGATTACTTATATTCTAGGGGATAAGTAAAATGAACATTCACTGAAACCACAAATGGAAGAAGTGAATAAATCCTCAGGTACAGTTAAAATAGTTTAATAATTACACTAATATTCTATTTCTACTAGTTGGAAAAGAGCATATACATATATATAAAAGTATTCACACAATTACTATTATGGTCTGTTTAGACTTCAAGATCTTGAATATTAAAGTTACTGCAATCTGCAATCACTGTTTTTAGTCTCTTGACTTTCCAATTAATTGTCATCAGTTGACTGAACTATGGATTTTCACTATTAGCTGTTTCTTATATATTGGTGGTCAGTGTCTTAACTGACACTTATCTGTTCAACTTGATACTGCTGACACTGAACTGTCCTTTGCTGATATCAGACTTGGTAGACCCAACAGTAGGGATGCCAATGATCAGTTGAAGTTCACTCTTTGGGGTCCTGCACTTTTGTGGGATGGCCTCTGATGAACAACACAGGCTTCTGATACTGGACAGTCTGGTTTGAGTTATTTCATGGAACCTGCAACATAACAGCCTTGGCTAGTATCTGGCTAGACTTGTAGCTGACTAGCACAGATGTCAGACCAGTCAGTCATCAGATGTCACCGTTATACAATCATAGTAATTAAGGACATCATTTCAGTGATATAGCATTAATATTAACATTTCAATTAAGTGTAACTGACTAGCACATAAGTCAGACTAGTCAGTCATCAGGTGTCAAAGTTATACAGTCATAGCAAGTAACATCATTTCAATGATACAGAATTAATATTAACATATCAGTAATAAACATCATCTGGTTTACTCTGCTCCTATACATCCTTTACTGATGCTATAACTTGATCCTTCTAAATCATATCAAGTACAAATTCAAATACTGATGCTATTCTTAGCATCTACCCAAAAGTAATACATAAATAAATAAAGTGAGTGACCACGTGATCAGGTTGCTTTCTACTGAAACTGGCTGTAGAACACTCCAGTTTACCAGCTGTAAATGGGTACAAAGTTGTGCGCTCGAACTAGGGAAGGCAAAGGCAGCGAGGAAGGGGACTAGTCACCTTAACCTCATAAACGCGGTATACAATTCATTTCCCTATGGCAATCTCTGGTCATGGGACTGCCTTTATCTTCGTAAGCGATAAAGCATTTAATATCGCCGAGATACAACATTTAATACAATAAATATTTTCTATTTGGCTGTGGGGCTAGTTTGAATACCTTTTAGTACAAACAACAATCATCCACAAAGCACATGTTTAAATCATATTCAAAATAACAATACATTATATCAATGAATATTAGACAGGCATATTTTGTGAATACTATATGAACCTGAAATAACAAATATTATACACGGTAGTTATCATAATTTCGCTTACCCTCAGACTTCAGATACTGGACTTAAAAATGTTTCTGGCGATCCGCTCACAATTCATGGGTAGTGGCGAAACTCTGCCTCCAGTCTGTCTCAAACCTCTTTCGTTGTCTGTGTCTCATTTTTTTTTTTAAAGTGTTTGCTACTTTTCTTTGTAGCACGCACCTTTCAACCATCTACCATGTACATGGAGTTGTTGGTTATATCAGGACGTGTTTCCTTTATTGTAATATGTTTTTGTTTGTATTTATTTTATACTATATTATCTCTAGTCGGTATTTTTCCTTTTGTAGTTATAGTTCAACATGGTTTTTAAAAGAAATTCCAAAATATGCTATTTTCTAAGTTAGTATGTTTTTAATTTTCACTGGATGGTTTCTTTGGTTAATCTGTATGTATCTGGGGCGAGTCTTTCACCAGTTTGGACTACTGACTCAAATCCTTATTTGTTTTTTATATGTTAGCTTTAGTTTTTGTAATATAGTGTTTTATTAACTTTTGCATTTCTGAAGGGGTCTTTGCACCTATGAGATTTTCTACCCTCATTTCTACATTGTGGTTACTACAGTATGTCTTAATGTTTTGCCTCTGTTGGTCATATTTCTTGCAGTCCACCAGAAAGTGACTAATTGTGTTTGGTTCTTGACACTCTTCACATGTGGGTTCCTCAATCATGAAATATCCAGTTCCAAGCTTGAGCCTCAGCAATTTTTTATTAATTGGTATTTTTAGTTCATCTTTTATTTGACATTTTTTGCTTGGTTTTTTAAGGATTTTATATGAGTATCTTGCTTTTTTACTTTGGTCCCATGCTGTTATCCACTCTTTAGTTATTGCTTGAGCAATTAAGCTCTTAATTTCAAACTTCCCTAAGCCTACTTCAATTTTGTTATGGCTAGTTCTCCCCCCTTTGGCTTCTTTGTCTGCAAGCTCATTTCCTGCTATCCCCACATGTGATGGTATCCATGTTAGTGTTGCACTGCATCCTATAGTTTGTAGATATGTATTAACCTGTAGTATTTCCTCTATAATATCTGGCCTGCTACATTCATTTCTGTTTCTGATAGCTAATACTGATGATAGGGAATCTGTGAGAATGGTTACTTTTTTTGGTGGATTTTCTGCAGCTATTTCTAAAGCTTTTAGGATTGCCACTAATTCTGCTGTAAAGATGGATGTATTACCTGTTACTTTCTATCTTTTATAAATTTTTAATTTTGGTATTGCTATTCCTGCTCCTAATTGTCCTTCTTCATCTTTTGACCCATCTGTATATATAGTTAGGCTATTATTTATATACCGTTCTATGTACTCTAGTGTTTTACTTTTTGCTGAGATTATGTCGTTAGATTTATTTATGATCTTTGTTAAGTGGGAGTCAGTTTCTGGCACTTTTAATTCCCATGGTGGGATCTTTGCTTTATACAGAGCACTACTGTTTATCGCATTAAACAGGTCTAGGTATTGATCCACTTCATCCATTGTTTTCCACCCTAACGGGTATCTATTATGGTTTAATGGAATGTGGCCTATGTACTGGTTACCCCTATCAAAGGTTTTATGTGCTGGGTGAGTTGGATCTTCTGCCACTCTTGCCCAGTAGCTGAATCTTAGTTCTTTTCTCCTTAGCTCCAGGGGTATAATGCCTAGCGCTACTCCTAGTGCCTCTGCTGATGTTCCCTTTGAGGCACCTGCTATTATTGACAGTGCCTGGTTTTGGACTGTGTCTAGTTTTTTCTTATTGCTTGGGGCGGCTGATGCATAGACAACACTGGCATAGTCAAGTTTGCCCCTAATAAATTATTTATAGAAGGTTAACATGGTCTTATTGCAGGCGCCCCAACCACTTCCTTTCATATATCTTAGCATGTTAATAAGTCCCCTACTGCTTTGCACTAATAGGTCTATCTGTTTGTTCCAGTTTAGTTACTGGTCTAGTACCATACCAAGAAATCTAGTTGATTTTGCTGTGCATACTTTTTGCTCATTAATGCTTATGTCAATTATATTGTTTTTAATTACACGCCCTCTACTGAAGATCATTCCTATGGTTTTTTTAACGTTTAGATTAAATCCCCACTTGTTCATCCAGTCAGATACTTTATCCATTTGCCTTTGTACTGTTTTATAGAGGAATGGGAGATTTATTCCCGTTCTCCATATCGCAGCGTCATCTGCAAACTGGGATAAGTTGTTTTTTAAGTCTTTAAACTCGTCGCCTAGGTCGTTGACCATAATCGTAAAGATAGATGGTGATATTACTGATCCCTGGGGAGTTCCATTCTGTTGCTCATACACCTCAGATCTATCATTGTTTATTTGTACCGTGAAGTATCTATCCTGCAGGAAGTTTTCTAGATAATTGTAGGTTCTGCCTACTATACCTAATTTCCTGATTTTGTGTAGTGCACCCTCCCTCCAACACTCATCATATGTCTGTGTCTCAGTTTACCGATACGCTTTATATACGTATAGCGCGGACGTATCGGAGGGTACTGACGTCACAGCTTAAACCTAGACCTGAAAAATCTTTCCCGAACAGTGATTTCAGCCGATCTGAAATTTTGCCTTACTCATTCTCAGCATATATAATATCCATATTGTTCCATCTTATCTAGTTTTATCCAGCCGATAAATCTCTATCTTCCTATCCCTGTAATTTCCCAAACTGTTATTTGTTGATTTTAATATTTAGAACAGAAGTGGGTTTACCAGCTGTTAGCGTAACTGTGGGCAGCCGAAATACGCATATATCTCCGTAAATGAGAACTTCCTACCGTTCCTTCTTATATGCAGTTACACACAATCCTTCCCTGTACTAAAATGTAAAATCCTTTTCATACTGATTCCCTTCTGCTTTTATTTATCCTTGGCGATTTCCTCTGTCTGATACACATTTCGCTGATACGCCGCCATTTTGAAAGCGGTCAATCGATCGTTGACGGGTTTATAAATCTAACTGAACACGTTTGCAATGACTTGAAACCAATTTTGCGACACTCCAGTATTATTTATCAGTTCTGTTGTAACTTCTTCCCATTCAATGATATCAAACAATCTAGTATCTTCTCTCCTTGTGATATTGTACAACTAGTTTTGCACATTTATTTTAAATTTTTGAAATTTTAAAACTGTTGAGGAAACCTGTTGATAGCAGTACAATTAAATCCTTGTTCTGGAACCCCCAAGGTTAAAAAGGTAGAGGGAGACAACAAAAAAACACATGGAGAAGAGAACTGGAGAAATAAATGAAGCAGAGAAATACGATATGGAAAGACATTGGGCAGATGACACATGACAGGAATGTCGTGTGAAATTCTAACCCACATATATAAATTAAAACGTAAATGTAAAGCCTAACAAATAAATTTAATAAAAAGAAAGAAGAATGGTAAAGAACAGTGCTGTCACAATGACTGTACTCGAAATCCCCCTTGTTTTCTCCTTCGTCTGCAAATTGTAACGTTTCACGTTGATAGTAAAAGCCTACTGCTTCAATACCCGCTTTCTACGATAAAACGTGTACTGCCTTTCTAAGAAAAACCTTGAGATACGCAAGCTGACCTATATTTAATATTCCATTCATGTCATTTTATACACTAAGTTACCATAAACGAAAGACAGATGGACTAAGGATAGAAAGAAAGGGAGGGGCTGAAAGCTGGAACGCAGGCAATACTACCACAGTCTCGCGATACACAATTACTACCATCACGCGTGTAAGGCCACACGCACTAGCTTTTTTTCAAATCGACAGTGATAAAAAACACTACCCATACGAGTTAGGTTTTAAAAACCTGAAAAACGCTTATTAGGAAACATGACATTATACTGGTTTACGTTTGAAAACATTACAGTACCCAGACACCACATCGTATTCGAAGTGAACAGGAGGTAGAAGAAAATGCATATTTTGAACGCAGCCCCTTAGCCCCATTAAATTTATATATTTGGGTTCCTTAGGACTTGCTGACAAAGAATATGTTAAACGTTACGCAAATAGTCTAGGAATTAACAAATTATAGCCAAAAGAAATAGTGAGGGATGTCAGACAACACCAAAATCAGAATCGCTCAGTGGCAGATTTTCACACCACCATTGTACGGGAAATAGGCTGACATGTTACCTCCTATTTGATTGGCGGAAAGTAAATGTAAGGCTAAACACGATTAGTCGGACTATAAATATTGATTCTTTGTTGTTAGGGAAACGTGAGTAGGAGTACTTTTTTTCAAACGCTTGTGTAAACATGGCACGATTGGTTAGACCCGCCAATATAGTCAATCAGAGGCGTCAGGTCAGCACCACATTTTCAAATAAACTTACTAAAGAACCAGTGCGTTGAGCGCTAGTGCATATTTTTCTAAATAAAAGCCTGGGACATCGGCAGATCGAAATTGTGCTATATTCATTGCCAGTCAACGTAACTGTGTATTATTCCATGAATTGTGGGACCGTGGTCCTAAAGTTATTGAGCAGCACCTGGTCTGAGCTTTGCTGAACCTAGAGGCTGACAGCATACTCCTGGGTCCAGATAGTGACCAGTGAGGTGTCTCCAGAACACAGGGAGGCTATCGAGCAGAGGAGTCTTTTCCTGCCGCCATCACGAAAGATAAGCGTCTGTGGCCAGAGGAGCTCAACATTATGCCCCCCCCCCCCCCCCCCCCACCCCCCCCTCAAAATCTGACTTTATAATAAAACAGAGGGAAAATACAGTGTTTAAATTGATAGGAACTGTGAACTTTTCCCCATACTATTTCCAAGATAAACAAACACTTGAAGTCATGATGACAAATAACAACATAGCTTGAAAAAACAAAACCAGTATTACCTCATATTACTACTACACAACTGACACACATAGGATAATATTAATAAAATATGTCACTACAAGGTTCATATTGATAAATTCTGTACATATAAATTGTAATTACAATTGATTGTGATTCCTGGTTCACTTTGTATTTGAATCAGGACACATATATTAGTGAAAGAAATTAATACATATTTATATTTGAAACTTTACCAGTGCCTCATTTAAGATAGTCTTATAGAGTGTTAAATGTGTGTGAGTGTCACAGTGTTGTCAAGTGTGGTGGAATAAATTAAATTGTTTATCTGTCTGTTGTTGTTGTGACTTACACTTCATCATATACATACCCTAGACATTTAACGTAGTCATCACAATATTCCAGAATAATTCTGACTGAGGTATAATGTGGTAGCAAGTAAGGTTATCTGTAGAACACTACACCTATTAGATACAGATACCTTCACAGCTGATCTCAGTCAGTACACTAAGTCCCCTATAAATATTTATAACATCCCACTTTACCACAAGGAAGCACTTGGCATGAATTTGTCGAAGGCCCATGTTTCTTAGGAAGCTGAGATGTAAATTATGGTAATGATACTGTACAACAGTTTGATGATATAAATTTATCGATGACCTGACTCTTCTGTCCCATAACCACAATCAGATGCAATACAAAATGAAAATACTCGATGAGAGGTCACAACAAGTGGGTCTGAAGATGCGCAGGGAAAGACAACAATAATGAGAATAAATGTCAGAAATGATAACAAGGTTGAACTCGAAGAAACACCCCAGCAAGATGTGGAATCTAGCTACGGGTATATACGAACAAAAAAGCAGGCAAACTATCCTTTTAAACCATGCCAAATTGGCACCACAAAAATAGTACTTCGTAGACAGGGGTCATTAGCGCGATTTGCAACACGTAACACCGTATATGTACCTAGGGCGATCCAGCCTAATTAATGACGCAATCACTTCTGTTGTTCCCCAGTTATACAGTATAGGTCAGATTACACAAGATAAAGACCTTAATACTTGTCTAGTAAATGATAGAAGAATGAGAACAGTACAGGACAGAGGGTAGGTTTGGTATTGTATAAACACTTAAATAAATAAAGAGGGGAAACCCGAAGACCGTAAAAAGTCAATAAAAAAATGTTACACACATAAAGGAATGTTTCAGGCAATCTCATAAATTGCAAATTACGCTAATGACCTCTGTCTACGAAGTACTATTTTTGTGATGCCTAGTTGGCAGGGAGGATAGCGTAATTCGCTTCCGTAGCTAGGCGGTGATGCCGTTATGAAGGTCCTGGTTTGGATTCTCCAGTAAACCACTCGCTTCTCTTATTTTTCTGTTGTCTAGTTTCTTACTTCTTTATTTCTCACGAGTGTCTGAAACATGCACCTTTATTTGTGTAACGTTTATTTTTTTTACATATCTTAGGAGCAATATAGACAGAGTTGGAGAGACAGACAATGATTTCCAAATAAGAATACAAAAAAGCAAGAGTATCATTGTAGTTGGAAGTATATGGAGATCAGGAGAAATCAAGTTCAACACTAAAATAACAATCCTCAACTCAAATGTCAAATCATTGCTATTGCATAGCTCTGAAACATGGAGAACAACACAAACAACAACCAACTATTACGTACAATAGAAGGATTAAAATAGTATGACAAGGTCACCAATGTGGAACTGATGACAAGAACCAAACAAGTGCCAGTGGAACAAGAGATGACAATAACCAGACAAGTGCCAGTGGAACAAGAGATGACAATAACCAGACAAGTGCCAGTGGAACAAGAGATGACAATAACCAGACACGTGCCAGTGGAACAAGAGATGACAATAACCATACAAGTGCCAGTGGAACAAGAAATGACAATAACCAGACAAGTGACAGTGAAACAAGAGATGACAAGAACCAGACAAGTGCCAGTGGAACAAGAGATGACAATAACCAGACAAGTGCCAGTGGAACAAGAGATGAGAATAACCAGACAAGTGCCAGTGGAACAAGAGATGACAAGAACCAGACAAGTGCCAGTGGAACAAGAGATGAGAATAACCAGACAAGTGCCAGTGGAACAAGAGATGACAAGAACCAGACAAGTGCCAGTGGAACAAGAGATGAGAATAACCAGACAAGTGCCAGTGGAATAAGAGATGACAAGAACCAGACAAGTGCCAGTGAAACAAGAGATGACAAGAACCAGACAAGTGCCAGTGGAACAAGAGATGACAATAACCAGACAAGTGCCAGTGGAACAAGAGATGAGAATAACCAGACAAGTGCCAGTGGAACAAGAGATGACAAGAACCAGACAAGTGCCAGTGGAACAAGAGATGAGAATAACCAGACAAGTGCCAGTGGAACAAGAGATGACAAGAACCAGACAAGTGCCAGTGGAACAAGAGATGAGAATAACCAGACAAGTGCCAGTGGAATAAGAGATGACAAGAACCAGACAAGTGCCAGTGAAACAATAGATGACAAGAACTAGACAAGTGCCAGTGGAACAAGAGATGAGAACAAGACGCTGAAGATGGATAGGACACATATTGAGGAAACCTGTTGATAGCATTACAAATCAGTGCTTCTCCTGTAACCTCCAAGATAAGAGAGGCAGAGGCGGACCAATAAACACAAGGGTTAAGAGAACGGGAGACAGAAGTGAAAATGATGAGGACAATGATGATGGAAAGATCTTGAGCTGATGGCACGAGGAGTTGGCATGTGTTTGTTGAAGGCCAATGCTCCTTGGGGAGCTAAAGAACATTAATTGATTGTACAACAGTGTCACATTTGTCTAGAAAACATTAATTGATTGTACAACAAAGTGTCACATTTGTCTAGGAGACATTAATTGATTGTACAACAAAGTGTCACATTTGTCTAGGAGACATTAATTGATTGTACAACAGTGTCACATTTGTCTAGGAGACATTAATTGATTGTACAACAGTGTCCCATTTGTCTAGGAGACATTAATTGATTGTACAACAAAGTGTCACATTTGTCTAGGAGACATTAATTGATTGTACAACAAAGTGTCACATTTGTCTAGGAGACATTAATTGATTGTACAACAAAGTGTCACATTTGTCTAGGAGACATTAATTGATTGTACAACAAAGTGTCACATTTGTCTAGGAGACTAAGCACAGTTACGGCTTTAGCCTGATTTAATCTATTTGCCCCACTCAGGTTCCTAGCTCCAGATTTGAAGAAATAAGGAACGAAGATTACGTCAAATTAGATATCAGAAATGTATGCTGTTACATCGTATTAAATTTTTTTTTAAAACTATCAATGTGTATTAACTATATTTTAACATAAGATGTGTTGTAACAAAACTTTAATGTTAAGTCTGGGGACCCTACCAGAAAGGCCCCATTCGTGCCTCGCAATTACTACGGCCGACTTTAAACAGGTCTGCCTATGATAAATAATATGACCGCTATAGATTCTTAACGCCAAAGTACTCGTATATTATAGAATTTTTGACGTGAAACTTCAAACGCGCTAGTACGGTGACCAGTCACTGCATAAATATTGAGAAATCATTAGCCTATTTACCAAAAGGAAGGTCCTGTAATTAATTACGTTTTGACATTGGCTCAGGAAGTTTCGTTCGTGGTCTACAATAAAACCAGGTAAAATGAATAAGTGATTTATTTATACATATATGTGATTTTCGCAAGGGAGATCAATTATCTGGAAGTAAAGCTAAGAACTAGTGAAGTTGTCTTCCAGGTCATTGTGGAGCGTGATGACAATATAGATTGATCACATTTGATCTTTTCTTGTGGACGTAAGCCCATTTTATTTCACATCTTTTCCATGTGAGTTTGCTCCCTCACTAAGGCTTTGTGGTTTTTATCTCATTTGAGTTGCTCCCTTAATGAAAATTTGTGGTTCTTTTCTCATTTGAGTTTGCTCCACCAGTAAGGCTTCGTGGTTTTTATCACGTCTGTTTGCGCCCTGACTGAGATGATGTTGTTCTTTTTTCATTTGAGTTTGCTCCCTCACTGACATTTTGTGGTTCTTATCTCATTTGAGTTTGCTCCATCACTGAAACTGTGCGGTACTTATATCATTTGAGCTTGCTCCATAACTGAAACGTTGTGGTTCTTATCTCATTTGAGTTTGCTCTCTCGTTGAAATAGTATTGTGCTCTTATCATTTGAGCTTGCTCTTTCACTTAAACGGTGTGGTTCTTATCTCATTTGAGTTTGCTGTCTCACTGAAATAGTGTTGTGCTCATATCATTTGAGTTTGCTCCCTTACTGAAACTGTGTGGTATTTATATCATTTGAGTTTGCTCCCTTACTGAAACTGTGTGGTTCTTATCTCATTTGAGTTTGTTACCTTAATGAAACTGTGTGGTACTAATATCATTTGAGTTTGTTTCCTTACCGAAACTGTGTGGTACTTATATCATTTGAGTTTGTTCTTTTACTGAAACTGTGTGGTACTTATATCATTTGAGTTTGCTCCCTTACTGAAACTATGTGGTACTTATATCATTTGAGTTTGCTGCCATAGTCAGATTTTTTAGTTCTTATCTCATTTAAAGGGCAGGGTCGTCGCTGAACAGAGTGGAGCTTACATGACAACAACCTCCAGCGTGAGAATGGAGGTAGAAACAGTTACAGCAGCACTGAGGTGGCTGTCTGAAACTCCATCAAGTGGGCAGTTATACTGTCAGACTCTCAAGCCCTGCTTCGGAAAGTTCGGAACGGATGGCTGCGGCAGGAATGGAAAACATCAATAGAATCCTCAAGTCTTCAAGAACTGGTGTGGATCTACTGTCTTGGTCATGCAGGGGTACGTGGCAATGAGAGAGGTGACAAACTGGCCTCGAGAGCACCCATAGTTGGGACACTGGACATGGATAAGGGAGAGATACTAAGGCCTATTAATGATCGCCTGCTGGATAATGACACTACAATGGATGAATCAACAAGGCTGAGGCTGTTGGAGTTTGGCATCAAACGTGGGACTAGCAGAAATGGACGTGAGAGAGGATGCATCCGTCGTATGTACAACCAGCGTGCTTCAGGTACAATTAGCATTCATACTCCTCGACATTTGCTGAGGGAGACTGAGCACCTATGGGTTTGCCCGTAGTGCAGTGAGGTCGATTTTGATTAACAATAACAATTATTTTTTATCCATCACTGAGATTGTGTGTTTCTTATCACATTTGAGTTTGCTCCTTCATTGAGATTTTGTGGTTCTTATCTCCCGTCTATCTGTGACCTGAGACTTTGTAATTTTCATCTCGTGTGAGTTTGCGCCCTGATTAAGACTGTAGCTCTTATTTATAATATATTAGTTCTCACTGTTCACTTTTTTACATGTGGTGGCCAATTTCAGAGCTTTTGCATTTTAACTAAATCTAACACTAATAATATTAGCTTTAACTTAACGACGAAGTCCAAATATGAAGCTAGGTATAACATGTGACACTGCTATTTCTACTACTTCTGCTGCTGCTACTACTAATACTACTACTGACTACGACGACAGCTTCTACTAATACTACTTCTATTATTACTATTACGACTACTATTATTACTACTACTACTATTATTATTACTTCTACTACTACTACTACTACTACTACTACTACTATTACTACTACTACTGCTACTACCACTACTACTACTATTATTAACACTGCTTCTTCTAAATAATACTACCGTTTCGATTATTGACAAAACATGAAATGTAAATTTGCACACATACCGTGTTTGTTCACAGCACGATGATCAGACCTTAACACCGACGCACTGTTTGTGTATGTTTGCTGGTCATTGAACATTCCTGTACCACTTTGTGTATTTATATGCATATTCGCATGTAATTGTGTAATTAATCTATTGCTACTTGCATTAACCAAAATTGTCAATGATTCATTCTGTCCAAAACATGTGTGACAAAGGTTCTCGTGATCTTGGCTAATTTAATTAGCAGATTTCTGTGTTGCCTTAAGTCATGATACTATTGAAAGATGTCCATGTAGTAACTGGCATTTCAATTTATTAAGATATATGAAACGTGCTGTTTTTTGCAGTTTCATAAGTATAATATTTTAGCAGCTTTGAATTATAGGGCTGATAGAGTTCTGTAGGGACACATTAGATTGGAAAGTTAATAAGGATTGTGCTTGGGCATCATTTTAGTCAAGCGATTGTGTTGGTACAAAATTTTAGTCAAGTGATTGTGTTGGTTCATCATTTTAGTCCACTGATTGTGTTGGTACATCATCTTAGTCAACTGATTGTGTTGGTACTTCATTTTAGTCAACGGATTGTGTTGGTGCATAATTTTTGTCAATTGATTGTGTTGGTACATAATTTTAGTCAACTGATTGTGCTTGTACATCATAGTCAACTGATTGTGTTGGTACTTCATTTTAGTCAACTGATTGTGTTGGTACTTCATTTTAGTCAACTGATTGTGTTGGTGCATAATTTTAGTCAACTGATTGTGTTGGTACTTCATTTTGTCAACTGATTGTGTTGGTACATCATTTTAGTCCACTGTTTGTGTTGGTACATCATTTTAGTCAACTGTTTGTGTTGGTACTTCATTTTAGTCAACCGATTGTTTTGGTACTTCATTTTAGTCAACGAATAGTTTTCGGGCATCATTTCTGATAACGGATTGTGATAGGACACCATTTTAAATCATCATTTCAGATAACGGATTGTGATGGGACATAATTTTACTCATCATTTCAGATAATGAATTGTGCTCGGATAATAATTTTATTCAGTGTATTGTTTGGAACACTTGTGACAATTAATTTTGCTGAGGCATGATTTTAGTCCATTGATTCTGTTGGAACACAACTTGAGTCATCGGAATGTGTTGGGATACGATTTTAGTCAGTAAACTGTGTTGGGAAATCCTTGTAGTTAGTGTTTTGTTTTGGGACATTATTTTGGTCAGTGGGTTTTTCTGGGGTTTCGTTTTACTGAGTATATTATGTTGTTATATCATTTTAGTCGACTGAATGGTTGGGATGCCCTTTTAGTCAATGGATTGATATTGATATTGATTCCTTTGATTAAAATATTTCCTAATTAGTTTAATAATGATTATGATTGGACAATATTTCTTAAGGGCATAAGAAATATAAAGGAATAACATTAGTTGTAGCGCTTAGTATAGGATATATATCATCATTATTCATTTCTGGAATGTGTTAATTAGTTTATTGGACAATCAGTGAAATCTAGGTCATTAAAAATTATATAAAAATTATATGGAAATGAAATACGTGTGATGGAATACTATTAATATCATACATTGAAGAGGTCAGTACTGGTGTTGTAATACAGCACTGCTAAAATTATTGATAGAAGTTTTTTTTGGAATATCATATATGTAAGTGGTTAGCAAGAAGTGAATTGCTACTGAAATCGTTGATAAACCTGTCAGGAGGTAGCACGTGTTTCCACTGGTTGAAAGGGTTCAAATGGACATTCATTTCGGTGGATTAATGAGGATTATACTGGTATAGTCATCACTACAAGATGCAGAATCATACAAACATCTTCACGGCAACATTGTCAGAGCTGACAGGATAGAATAAAACACAAGGATATAAAAGACAAGAGGAGATTTCATTGGACTGGGACATATATGACATATGGAAATCTCACGAAATATATGACATATGGAAATCTAACGAAATATATGACATATGGAAATCTAACGAAATATATGACATATGGAAATCTAACGAAATCAAGTCCAACACAAAAATGAGAACCTTGAACTCAAATGACAAGTCAGTCCTATTGTACGGCTCTGAATCATGCAGAAAAATTGATGTGGAGCAGATGAAAAGAAACGAAAAAAGTACAAATGGAACAAGATATGAGAAGAAGGCGCTGGCGACGGACAGGACACACATTGAGAAAACCTGTTGATAGCATGTCAAGACAATTCTTGTTCTGGAATCCCCAAGGAGACGAAAGCCTGCATGGAGAAGACAACTGGAGGCAGGCATGATAGGAATGAAGAAGACATGGAAATGCCTAGAGCTAATGGCACGGACAGGAAGATTTAACAAGTTTGTTGACGGCCTGTGCTCCTTGGGGAGCTCAAGAGGAATGATCATATATTTTTTGAGATTTTTCTGACAATTAAATCCATTAACACATTAAATGTCAGCACCCCTGGATCCCTACAAATAGGCGTCCTGGACCCTCATTTGTGTTAATGGTAGGTTACATCTCCTCCCACCCTGTACACCTGACTTCTTTATCAGTTATGCATTGTTCACGCTACATAACTATTTGACTTTAAACATAATTTTCTAATAACAAAACCGCAGTGAATGCGATTGCGTAGTCGGAAGAGGTCATCGTCAATTTTCTGTTTCGCTTCTTGTGGAGGATGTAGCAACAACTTCATGAGAAAGTTCCAAGGGAGTGGCAAAGACCCCAGATAGACAGGACACTGTGTCATTCCGTACATACGATACGCTTGAAGTTCTTTGTATTTGTCCCATAACGCTTGAGAGTCCTTACAATGTTCCAAAAATAAAACCCCCAGAAAACATATTGGGGTCGTCCACATATGACGTTACGCAGTAAGGGGGTTGGGGGGGGGGGGAGGGGGGGGTGAGAATGGGGTCAATATTGTGTGACGATAGGGGAGGGGTTTTGTTTATTTAATGAGACAACACAAAAAAAATTCCAGTGATGCTTGTTTCTTTCATGAATTACATTATTTCTTGTCAGTATTACCAAAAAAATTGTGGGGGGGGGGGGGGGGGGGGGGGGGGGGGGGGGGGGGGGGGGGGGAGGGGGGGGGGGGAGAGAAAAAGAGAGAGAGAGAGAGAGAGAGAGAGAGAGAGAGAGAGAGAGAGAGAGAGAGAGAGAGAGAGAGATGATAGTTGTGATGTCACTAGAGGGAGATCTGAGTTTTCGTGACGAAATGTGACAATAAAAAAATTGGCAAAAATTACCTGACGTCCTACGTGGACAACCCCATTCTGTAGCGTAACGACAATGAAAGATTGCGTGTACAATTGATTCACTTTGTTTTATGTGTCATTTCTCATACATTCATGCACATATGTGGTTATATGCAGACTTGCAAATATGTCTTTCAGCTCCACGTGTGGTTCAGGTCGTCAGCAGACAACCCACCAAGTGTTCCTGTCCTGTGCCAGATAGTCACATGTCTGTCCATGCTTTCTTCATTGCTTTCATGCCTGTCTCCAGATCTCTTCTCCGTGTATTTTTCGTCTTCCTGTCTTTCTTTAACACTGGACATTCCCAAACAGGGACTGCCTTGCCATGCTATCAACAGGTTTTTCATGTAGCCTATCCAATAATAGCGTTGTCTCCTCACTTGTCGGTCCACTAGTGTTCTTATCTTAATCCCTTCTTTTGTCATGTTAGGTGGCAGTAAGCGATCTTACTCGTTCAATATGACTCACAGACCACAAGCAAGTTATACGGGAAACGGTATACACGTCTACTATAACGCACACAGGTGTATCAGATAAACATTTACACACATACGAACGAACGAACGTAATCTTTATTTCATCAAGGTAAAGAAATAGGCATTATTGCATTTTTTACATTTCTGTCCTTATTCACCAAACACGAACATAAAAAGAGGTGTCAGACAAGGTTGTGTGCTGTCCTCCTGCCAATTTAATTTATACACCGAAATATTTTCAAACAGATACAGGAAATGCCAGGACTGAACATCAATCTTAGATATGCAGACGATACCGTGTTGTTAGGGAACAGGAGTTAGAAGAACTAGCGACGCAAGTGAACAGTATAAGTCATGAATATAGATTGGACATTAACATTGAGAAAACAAAAGCTATGATAATTAGCAAAACAGACGATAAGCCCACAGTGAAGATAAGCATAAGTGGGAAAATCCTGGAACATGTCAAGAGCTTCTCATATCTTGGTCATCTATAGCAGTTTTGAAACAGAAATCAAGAAGAGAATAGGAATGGCCAAATCTACATTCAACAACATGACACATATACTGACATCTAAACAATTAACTCACAAATTAAAACTGAGAATCATAAAATGTTATATATATTCTTCACTACTGTATAGTGTAGAAACGTGGACAATGAATAAGCAATTGGATGAACGAATTGAGACTCTGGAGATGTGGATATATAGAAGAATGGGGCGCATCTCATGGAAAGAGAAGAAAACAAATAAGGAGGTCCTAGAAAATCTAGGTATGAAAAGAGAACTAATGAGGGAGATCAAAGTTAGGCAACTAAAATACTTTGGCCACATAAAAAGGCATAACACCTTGCAGATGACCATAATAGAAGAGAGAGGTGAAGGCAAACGTGCAAGGGGAAGACAGCGCTATAAGTGGGAAGATAACATCAAGAGATGGACAGGAAATAGTCTATCAGAGTGCACCATCAAGACAAGAGACAGAAAACGTTGGAGATCCATTACAGCCAACCTTCGATGTGGAGACGGCACCTGAAGATGATGACATTTCTATCCTACAATTCTCAAAGTAAAACATGCTTAACTTCAACAATAAGTAATACACAGTATCCACGCATTTAGTAAACATACAACCACACAAGCAGACCTACACGTTAACGATAAGGTTAATAACAGTTTATTGACTATGACCTATATTACAGCCTGGTGAACAGAATTTTAATTTGCTGATCAAAGGTCAAAGATCAAAGGTCTTCATGTTTGGATCCATCTACCATGTTTGGCTTGTCGAAACAATTAGGTGACTACTTGTAAATACGCATGTTATACTTCATATTGTTTTCTCACTTTGTCGTGTTTCTTCTTTGTCGTCATAACAGTTGTATTTAACCCCTTCACTTCTCCTTGTTACTTTCAACGCTGGTCTACATTACTGTGTTTAACCCCTTCACTTATCCTTGTTACTTTCAACACTGGTCTACATTATTGTGTTTAACCCCTTCACTTCTCCTTGTTACTTTAGACACTGGTCTACATTACTGTGTTTAACCCCTTCACTTCTCCTTGTTACTTTAAACACTGGTCTACATTACTGTGTTTAACCCCTTCACTTCTCCTTGTTACTTTAGACACTGGTCTACATTATTGTGTTTAACCCCTTCACTTCTCCTTGTTACTTTCAATACTGGTCTACATTATTTTATTTAACACATTAACTGATCATTATTACTTTCGACCCTAGTCTTTAGCATGTATATTTAACCAATTCACCTTTCCTTGTAACTTTAAATATGTATCTTCATCAGTTGTATTTAACCCATGCACTTCTTGTAATTTTCAACATGTATCTTCAACAGTTGTATTTAACCCATGTACTTCTCCTTGTAACTTTCAGCATGTATCTTCAACAGTTGTATTTAACCCATGCACTTCACTTTGTAACTTTTATCACATCCTTCATCATTGTATTTTAACCCATTCACTTCTCCTTGTAACTTTCAACATGTGTCTTTATCAGTTGTATTTAACCCATTCACTTCTCATTGTAACTTTCAACAATTGTCTCCATCAGTTATATTTGACCCATTGTAGTGAAATTGACAGAGATACAACGGTAAACTACCTCCAAGGATAACATATAAGGATAAAAAACATAATGCGTAGGCTGCTGATGTACATGATCGCCTAGACCGCGGGTCATCATCCTCCATAATAATTGACTTGCTAGACAGGAGGGGAACGGCGGATCAAAAAGGAAAAAAATATGACTGGAAAGATTGCGTGAGACTGGAAAGGCTAAGGAGACGCAATTGGGGGGGGAAACGGAGAAAAGTCACGTTTCCCAAGTTGACATAAAAAGTAAGCAACTCGACAGAAGGGACCATAGATATGTTACGCCACAGTCATTTATTGGACGCTTTTGCAATACCAAGCCCTTGATTTGAATTCAGCGGCTAAAACGCAGATGTTCGAAATATTACAAAATTTAAAAAAGTACTTTTTTCTTAATATTAATGTTAGGAATATAAAAATTAGCTGGCCGGATGGCCCATTCTGAGCAGTGAACTAATATGGTCTTAATTTTACAGACGGATAGATAATATTGAAGATAATGACAAAAGACAGTGTTGTTCACATCATCGACAGACTGTATTGAATCTAAAAGTGTCGCTAATTGCACAAAAAAAAACACGACCTTGGGACGCAGGTGTTCAAATCTACTTAATATGGAAGAGAGGGATATTGTGGTGGCTGTGTCTAAAAATAACTTTTAACGACAAAATTTTGGAGGGGAGAGAAAGGTTGGTTCAAAAATCAAGTACATTTTTGTAGAAACACAAGTAGAGACGGACAGACTAACAGATAACCATCCATACTTGACTGAAGCATGACTGAAATGACTTTAGTGTAGGAAATTTGAAATTCAAAAAAACCTAGGCAGTGATTGGCCACAGACAATCATATTATTAGCGCTCAGACGCGAAAGTGGGGCCATTCTTCAATAGTTGTTCAGTGATAGACACAGATTTTAAAGTGTGGTGATTTCCATATGAAAGAAAGTGAAAGAAGTTTAGGGACGCCATACTATAGCCAGCAGCTCAGCTGAGTTTTGCTAGCAATTCTGTGTTATTTATTCATAATCTGGTAAGATTGAAATTATTTCCTTATATATTTTGAATATTGTTTCATGTTCGAGTGATTTGATACTGCCATATCGAAATCTAGCCTTACAAACAAGTAGGGATTTGCTCTAGACCCCCCCGCCCTAGTCAGGGTCTAGGGACCAACAATGTACATAAACTCCAGCAAGGATTATGCAAGACAGATCAAGTGTTGAGAATAATGAAACATATTACCTATCCTCTTTTAGGGCAGAAAACTAATAAATATTTTTCAGAATCTATAGTCTGGGAGGATCTATCTGATGTAAAACCACCATGGTAAATGTGCTGTTTGGTCAGAGAGATCTGACCTGTCTGTATGATGTGGTTGTTGTGTCAGTGTTGTGTCCAGACGTGGGTAGAGAATAGATTTTGACACATGGCCCATACTTTGATTGCAGAGCTGTGAGTTTCTGTTGTCAACAAAGCAGTGTCTATTCAGTTGGTGACTTTACTCGAGTGTATCTGTGCAGTTACTTGTGACAGAGACCACCATTATTGCCCGCCAGCACGGAGAGGTGGGACCACCAGATTTTTCAGCACCAGAGCTACAAAAATACAAGATGAGTGAGCCTCTGGTCTGCTGGAAGTTCACCAACGCCTTTTAGTTACTAATACCCCATAAAATTCCTGCAATTTACTGGACACTGTGTAGTCAATATAGACAGGTGTGATGAGGCCACCCCAACAGCACAAGAATTAACTATCCTCCCAAGTAGATGACTACTAGAACATTTTAATAAAACTAACTAGTCTAGTACTTATATATGTACACTATTGCATTTATGATATAATATTCCATGCATTTCTTTCATAATCTCTAAATCCTTTTAAGTTCTGGTCAACCTAAAAAAATTGATCCAGAACAAAATAAATGTAATATAATTCTATCAAATAATTTTACACACGTTAGTTAGTTCAGCGTATTTTAACATTTATTAATATTATTAGGCTTGTTAAATATCTGTGGGTATATCTATAACCTATTACACCACACTACATATCATAACCCTAGACACTTTACGTAGCCACATTCATTAAAAAAAAATTAAGTGTGTGAGGTCGTAGTGGTAGCAAGAAAGGCCTTCTGACAATTCTCAACTACATTTTATCTCAGGAGCCTTCACAGCTGGCCTCATACAATTACATTTAGTAATATCACCATCATACAATACATCAACACCACTACATAAATTGGGGTCTTGTCCAGGGATAATTAGCCCAACAGTAATATTAGGATCTCCTGGTGGGAGAAATAAAAGTAGGGAAATAAATTGTAAAATTCCCTTTAAAATTAAAAGTGTCCCTGCAGATAAAAGTTGGTGAATCTTCACAGCCAGTAATAATTAATTAGTTAACTGGTTAGTTAGAATTGGTTAGACTATAGTCATAAGAAGTACTTAGTGTATTTACTGGTTAGAGATTTATCTTGTATATTATTATATTGTCTAAAAAAGTATGGCGGAGCTGGCAAAATTTAGATCAGCTGCTGTGCTCACCGCGAAGGAGATGGGAATGGATGGTCAGATTTTAATTCAATACGTAACGGCTGAATGTGATAAATATATTGAACGGGAAGAAAGGAGATTAGAAAAAGAGGCTGAAAGAAAATCGGAGTCTGACAGGTTGGTTGAAGCGAAGAAGTTAGAGGCTGAGACTAAGAGGCTGCAGATTGAGGCAGAGACAAAACGATCAGCAAAGGGATTGGGCAGAATTAAAAGGACGAAAGGGAGGCAGAAGAAAAAAGTAGACCTGCAAAGGGAGGCAGAAGAAAAAAGGTTGACTGCCGAAAGGGAGGCAGAAGATAGAAGGTTTCAAAGGGAGCACGAATTACGACTAAGGGAGCTGGAATTACAAGGCCAGGCTCCTGAAAATGGTGCCAGCCCTTTTGCCTCAGATGCTACGCCCAGTCTGGGAGCCTCAAACTCAGCTATGGTGTTTCATTTAGACCATTTTGTTGAAAAAGACGATGACATAGAGGGGTACCTAGGACGTTTTGAGTTATTAGCTACTACATATGGGTTAGAGAGAGAGAGAGGTGGAGCTTAAAGCTATCACAGGGATTGAGAGGTACTTCTTATGAAGTATTTGCCAAAATGAACAGGGAAGACCAAGACAATTATGACATGTTAAAGCAGGCTTTGTTATTGAGGTACGAAAAAAATGGTGAATTTTATCGTAAGAAATTTAGAAATGCCAAACTGTTGTCTGGGGAGACATACCACCAATTCTCTGCCAGACTAGAAACCTATTTGGAGAAATGGACGGCTCTGGGGAAGACCCAAGATCTTAAAGAAATGATCATGATTGAGCAATTGAGAGAGTCCATGGCTCCAGACATGAGAAAATTTCTCATGGAACAAGGTGCAGAGAAGTTGGGGGAAATTTTAAATGTTGCTGAGAGGTATCAGGCAGCCCAGGCAGAGGTAAGTGGTGCTAAAAAGAAGCACATAGACAATTTTAAAGCTCCACAGCAATTTAATAAATTTGATAATAGAGAGCAGGGAAATAAAGGTAGGACAAACTTTGAGCGGCCAAGAAATGACTATCGCGACAGAAACTCACAGTTCAATGACCAAAAGTTCAATGAAAGAAAACCGGTGAACCAAGGAAAAAGATGGTGTAAATGGTGCAAGAAGGATAACCATAACACCGAATTTTGTAGAAGGAAACCTTCAAACATTGCTGCAATGAAGTCGGGGACGCAAAGATTAAAGGTTAATCCTAAGGGACAACAGGAACCTTATCACCCCCCAGTTTGTGAGGATGTTATTTGTAATGGGGTCACCATAAGGTGCCTTTATGATACAGGTTTGGAGTATGATTCAGTTGTGAAGTCTAGCCTAGTGGACCCAAGTCAGTATACCACAGAAACAGTGGAAATACAAGGGGCGACTAAGGACATACCACTCATGACACTTCCCATCGCAAGGATAACGGTGAAAACTCACTATGTGGAAGGAGAAATCAGAGCAGCAGTGATAGATGAACCAATCTACCCTCTGATATTGGGGTGTAGATACGTCTTCTTGCCGAATCCCGAGAAACCTGTGATCATGGCGACAGTGCAGACCAGGTCACAGAAGAAGGAGGAAGAAGGTGAACCTATAAATGCTCATCCAGAGGAGATGAGGAAGGCGCAGGCTGAGGATAGGACACTCAAGCCCTGTTTTAAAAAATTGCCCAAATGCCACACACCTCCGAGCAAGGGGGAATATTTCATGAAGAACAAACTATTATACAGGAAGGCCGGAACTGGAACAAATGGTCACAACCAGCTGGTTCTTCCCACTTCAAATAGGGATAAAGTGATGGACGTCGGGCATGCGATTCCCTTCAGTGGTCACATGGGGATCAGCGCCACAGGACAGCGTATAGCTTGTCATTACTTCTGGCCAGGGATAACGGAGGATATAAAAAGATATGTCAAGTCCTGTCCAGAATGTCAAAGGGTAGCTCCAAAGCACTGGACTGCTCCTGCAACTCTAGGGGAAATGCCCATAGTGGGAACACCTTTTGAGAGGGTTGCAGTGGATATTGTAGGACCTCTCACTCGGACCAAGAGGAGGAACAGTTACATCCTTACTCTGGTGGACACTTGTTCTATGTGGGGAGAGGCGGTAGCCCTGCCATCAATTGATTCAAAACATGTAGCAGAGGCACTACTTACAATATTTACCCGATTAGGATTCCCGCATCAAATCTTGACGGATATAATGGTTCTCCAGTTCAAGGGGGGAGGAAAACTAACGGAAGAGTTTTTAAAGCTATTTCAAGCACAGGTACAACTTTCTATTGTAGTCCGTACCATCCACAAGAGAAGGAACCGGCCAGGTGAGAGAGGTTCAACGGGACTCTCATTTTCTATTCTGAGAAAGCATGGCACACGAAAAAACCCGGATCTGTTTGTGGGATTCAATTCCTGCCTCTGCCCCCAGTGCCGCATTGTTTTATTCTAGCGTAATTCGCCGGAGGCATTGTTTTACCATTTACCATAGATCATAGGTTCCCAAAACCGGGATGGCTGGCACCCGCAACTCTGCTATTTGGGAGGGAGGCCAATAAAGAGGTCCTTTAGAAGCTATTATAGAAGCTGATCCATGGGACTCAGATGGACGGATGAGAAGTTACGGAAGGCTTAAGAAAGAGACCGTAAGTTACCTCATCTTACGTATCAATGAACGAAACTGACCACTCGTTACTTAACAAACTGACATCACGTAACTACACAACGATGAAAAGCTTGGGTATGGAAATGGCAAAAATGATAAATTTGAAACAAGCCAGGAAGAGAAACATGCAGCGCATACTTTATTAATCAGGCATAGGCAATGGCCTAAAAGGACAGGAACTACATGGCAGTCGGAGAGTAATGGTGTGCTGTCTTGATCTACTACCCGGAAGCAGGCCAGAAATAAATTAGCCAAATTGGTTGGTCAAAGGGTCCATATATACGGTTCTAGAGAAGGTGTCTAGAACAAACTATAAAATTGACAAAAAAGGGGGAAGGAGAAAGTTGTATTCATGGTAAACTAATGTAAAAGTTTACCTGGACAGTACCACTAAAGCCCCCCCCCCCCCCCCCCCCCCCCCCCCCCCCCCCAAGTATCTCCTGGACAGACACCCAGGGAATGCACCCCACCCTTATTGGACCTTGGCTCTATTGCAAAGACCTAGATGCAAAAGGAAGAACAACTCACCTCACATTCAATGAATACCCCATTACATCCTTGTGAAACAGCAGCACAGGTAAAAGTCAGTAAGCACCTGACTAAAAACCAGAGGGAGAGAGTTCAACAGGTTCTGGAGGAACATACAGATGTATTAACAGATAAACCAGGCCATACAAATTTGCTACAGTATGACACGAAACTGGTAGACTCAAACCAAATCTGTATGAGAGCCTATTCTATTCCGTTCGCGAAGGAGAAGGCATTGCATTTTGAAGGATGCAAGTAGAATAGAGTATTTTGCAGAGAGGAACGGTAGGGGATTATTTCGCACACAGTGAATCATCTTTTAGTTCTAGTGTCCCGTTTTGTTGAGAAAACCGTCATGGGGAACACACAGACTGTGCATAGATTACAGGAAACTGAATGCTGTCACAGAAAGGACAAGTGGGTATCCATCATTACCAGACCCAAAACAGTTATTTGCCAGACTGAACAAGGCAAAATACTTTTCAAAGGTGGATCTTAGTAAAGGCTATTACCAGATCCCAGTGAAGCCTGAAGTGAGACCTTATTTGGCTTTTAGCACTTCGGATGGGCATTATGAATTCAATATGCTACCATTCGGACTGAAAAATGCTCCGAGTGTGTTTTCAAGGATGATGCGAAAATTGTTGGATCCCCTGAATAACCCATGTATCACGAATTTCATGGATGATATTCTCGTCGCCTCAGAGACATTTGAAGAACACATTGAAGCTCTGGAGATGTTGTTTGATAGACTTCGGGAGGCGAACTTAACTGCTAGGCCAACAAAATGTTGTATTGGATGCAAAGAGTTGGAATTCTTGGGACACACTGTATATCAGGGTAATATGACCCCTGATCCTAAGAACTTGGAAAAACTGCAGAGAGCACCTAGGCCACAAACAAAAAAGGACGTGCGATCATTCGTGTCGTTATGCGGATTTTATCAGATAATACATCAAATAATTTTAACGCTATTTGTGCTCCTCTGAACTGATCTGACTCGCAAGGGACTTCCAGATAAAATTATCATTGGAATCTGCGATCCTTACATTGTGAAACTAGCGTTCCAAGAGTTAAAGGAAAAACTCACTAGCAAGCCTATTCTCAAACTGCCTGATTTGACACAGGACTTTGTCTTAAGAACCGATGCAAGTAATGTAGGACTCTGAGGGGCTTTGTTGCAAAGATCATCTTCACCTGATGGGGAAATACTGTAAACTCCAGGTATCGCTTATGCACAAGCCGCAAATTGTGATTATGGCCGGAACAAGGATACTCCCACAAAGCGAAAAAGAAATGATGTTTAGCATTAATATCTGGGCAATAAAGAAGTATTCAAATCTATCTGTATGGTAGGGGACTTATTTTGTGGTGGAGACGGACATCAGCCTCTATCGTTTTCTTATATCTCAGGCTAAGCATGAAAACAAGAATGATTGCTGAGGTGGTATTTATTGCTGGCTTCAACATTTTCAGTTTCAGTTATCATTTATTTATCCTGGCATTGAATTGTAATATGTACGGTGCAGATTTCCTCAGTCGGGGGGGGACCCCTTATGTGATCATAAAAAAAAATTAGAGAGTAGTGGCACTAGACGTGAGGAGTATTTTTACCTTATTCGGTGTATCGCTGGTTTTGGAACTTGCCATAGGCTTTATCTTGTTTTCAACACCAAGTGGGGGTGATTGGGAGATGTGTAGTGTAAAATTGACACAGAAGAGTACACGGTAAAAATAACCTCCATAGATAACATTTAAGGATAAAAACCATTTAATGGCTTGGCATCTCGAGTATTGTACTTATGATAGCATTAGTTTAGAGCCAGCCGGGCGTCACATAATTACCTACCATTAATAATTGTGACTCTTGCTAGAATCAGGAGGGGAACGGGGCGGATACACTAAAAAAATAAGGAATTATAAGAAAACATAATTTTCTGGAAGAGATAACGATTTGCCGTGAGTATGGATAGGATTTTAGGGGTGTCGACTTGTCGGGTTGGGCGGGTGTTTTAGGTGGGTTATGATGGGGGTGTGCTTAATGTGGGGCAGTTGTGTGCGCCAGTGTTGGCTACCGGTGGTTTTGGAGGTTTTATCGGGGCTGATAAGTTGTACACCCCCTTGTGGGGGCAACGGCGGGGGGAGTTTAGGCTCGTGGGGAGAGTTTTGATAGTTGCACAGTTGTTTGTTTTCCTAAATTTCGTTCTTTTATTTTTTTTGGTTTGTTCTCTTCATTTTGTTGGTTTTTGTTTTTTGGGGACCCTGTAGCTATCATTCTGTGTAGGCCAATCCTCTAAGGTAAGGGTTTTAGGTGGACTAGGAGGGGATAAAAGGATATATGTCAAGGGCTCGATTATTAAGGTTGGGCGGGGTTTGCAGCTGGTATGTGGAGGGTCTTGGGGGATAGGTCAGGGGGGATGGGTAAACCGGGTTGGGAAGGCGTGGTGTTGGGTTGGTTTTACGGGCGGCTAACTACAGGGGTTTGACGGCAAGGTATGGCGCATCATTGACGATTCGCGAGTGCTCTTTGTGTGGTGGGATGCTGGGTTGATACAGGTGACAGGGGGCCGTGGGCGGAACGGAGGGACTAACCTCGGAGACTTCCAGTTGGGGGGGTCTAAAAGTTAGTGACGGATGAATGGTCGATATACTCGGGCTTTTACCCGGGGTTGGTCTTTGGTGGCGTCGTGGGTTTTTCCCTCTCATTTCTTGTTGTCTTCTTTCGTTGTGGGTTTATTTTCAGTAGTGTTATTGGGCGTATGCATTTTTTTTTATGTGTGCTTTTTATTTGGGGTAGGAGGTTTTGGTTTCTCAGTGGCTTTTTACTCTTTTTTTTCTTGTCTTTTTAGGGGAACATTATGGCGAGGGGTCGGGGCTGTGTTTGGCTGTTTGCCCCTCCACTTTCTCCTTTTTTCTTATTCTCCCTTGCCTCTGGGCGCGCGCCCGCGCCCCCCCCCTCGAGCGGTGGAGCCGTCTCTGGCCGCGTGGGGTGATTACTTTGTCCTTTTAATCATGTCACACGTCTTCACCCCCCGCCCAACCCCCGGGGCCCTACGCTTCCCTTCAACTCCCCCATATCACCCGAAACTTCTCCTCCATGCTGGTCCCCGTGCCATGACCAAACATCGCCTAGTGAGCGCCGCAAATGGTAGACGGATGACAGGCCGCGCCAGGGAAGGAGGGCGCAGCCAGGAGGTCGCAGTGGAAGACAAGGAGAATGGGCGATGTTAGACACGCGTGGGCGGTAAGTGTATAGCCAGGGGATTTGAGGCGGGAACCCGGGGACGGTCATATTGTCGAACAAAACGCTACAAACACACCCACAAACCCCCGGAGCAGGGAGCCTGGTGGCGGCAGAGAGACGGAGGACAACCCACGTGGGCGGGGTGGGGGGGGGTCTCCCGCCCGCGGACGGGTAGGGGTAAGCCGGACGCACGGGTAATGGCATTGGTCTGTGGGGCGGGCTTGGGCTGTGATAGTTCATGGCACTGAGTTTCCTCCCCTTCGAGACCGGCGGTCTTTTCCTGGGATATTTTGGCCCACATCATAGTTTTATCCACGAAACTCCTCCTTCACCCCACCTGGCATCCCCCAACACAGGCGCAGTTTGTCTATCTCCTTTACACTCTTCCCGTACCGCTAGACCACCCTCCCCCCCCCCACCCCCAACACCCCCCCTTTTATAAATATTAATCCGGGACCCCAACTCAACGTCCCTCTACATCCCACTAATCCATCTCTAATCTAATTAACCTTATATAACTGGCTTTAGGCACTAGAAGGGGGCAAGGGCCGAAACAAGGGCCGCCCGCCGCGCCCACCGACGAATCGACAGACCCACCCTGGGGGCGCGTGACCGAGATGGATAAAAGCGGGGACGGCCCGGAGATCAAGGAACTAGCGGAGGGGGGGGAATACTGGTAATGGGTGGTTGGGCCGGTCGGCGCAAAGAAATTTTTCCGAACCTCATTCAACCCCATACAGGAGATCGGTTTACCTCCCACGGGTCTTGGGCGGACATCCGATCCCACGGGCTCCACGGGTGCTCTCGGCCCCCCATACGGTTTCCTTTTTTGTCGATGTCTCCCTGGGTATAACTCACCCCTCATTCCGGGTTGCTCCCCCACTTTCTCGCCCCACTCCTCCCACGCTCCCACGTCTCTCCCGCTATTCCGCAGTACACTCCTAGCGTCCTCGGCTTGTTTTTTTGCCCTTCTTAGCTCGAGGGTTGGTCTACTTTCACTCCCGCTCCATTACACCCTTGCCAACCCCACACATATTCCGGTGGTGGTTTCCGGGTTCTTTTTCTCGTTTTTTTACCCTACATACCAGCCCACCCCACCACAACCCCACCCCCCCCCCACCCCTACGGAGTGATAACGCTCCCCCCCGCACCATTTCCCCCGCCTCCACAAGTAATTAATATAGGAGTATGTATATAAGTAAGAATATGTAGCGTCAATATTGCTCAAATGGAAGAATATAATAAATCACCATCAAGGCGGGTGATATAATTTTTCTCCCCAGGAATAAACACACCCCTAGGCGGGGGAAACCCGGCCGCCCCCCGGCCAGATCCCCCCTCCACGCGGCGCCCCCCCCCGGATGGGTAGGGTGGGGCGTGGGCAGAAGAAATCAGGGTGGTAGGAAGTTTATGGGGGGATACAAAAATTACTATCGGGGGCCCGGTACCTCCCCTGGAGGAAGAACAAAACGGATAATACTGTAACCCCCAAAACGCGAAAGCATTATTTGGACTTTTGGCTACACTAACTCCCCCTAGCGGGGATCTTCACAATAAAACAAGAATAAGCTCAAGGAACAGAGGGGATAGCGAAAGATATATAACCGCGGTCACAAGTGCCCCATCCACCCTGGAGAGTACCAAAGACCCCCCCCACCCCAGCCACGAACAGGGAAGTGGGGAAAAACAGAAGAAACCCCACACCCCCCAAGCGCGCGAACATGACCACCCGACCGGGAAGGGTAAAAGAGACACAAACAACAAGAAGGATTATAACAACGCTAATATGGGTGTGAGGTAGGCGAGATACCTATACTCCTCCCTCTCCACTCATACACCCCCCCCCCCTCCCCTCCCCCCCCCTCTCCCCCACCGCCCCCTCCCCCCCCCCCACAACCGGGCGCTCCGGTCCCGTCTCCTTTCTATGCGCATTGGGTTTTGCGGTCGGGCTTTCCCTCCCGCCCGCTCGCTAGTTCCCACCCGTGCTTCTTTGTTGAGCGTAGTAAGCACCCCAATTTGTTTTATCTGTGGTTCTTTGTCACCCTTTTCTCATTATCCACCGCCCGGATTCGGGAGAGAAAGTGGGGCATAATGGCGCGGGGTAACCCCCCCCCCGGGCCACGAACCTCTAAGGGGTTTAATAGGGTTCCCCCGCTTGGGCATTGTATTAAATTGTAGACGATGGTATTAACCACCCGACCCTATTCTTGGGTTCCCCGGTAATTTACCCCGGTTCTATCACCCGGCCCGCTCCGTGGAGGTTTCGGGTGTGGTTGTGGTTTTTTTTGGTCTTTTGTTTTCTGGTCCCTTTATGTTTTTTAGGTTTTGGTTTGTGGTTTTGGCGTTTTATTATTTTTTTTGTGTATTTAAGAGTGTGTTGCGGGGAGTGGCGTGTTGGGTACACCCCCCCCCCCGTGTAAGGGGGCGGAGTGGATCAACAATACAGGAGTTATATAGTTGGGTGTGTATATGGTGAAACCCACCCCCGGCCCACCATAACCCCCCCACCAATCATATCCCAACCATACCCCCCCGCCCCGCGATGCCGAAAAGTCGAGAACCCGACCCATAGGGAGCCTACCCCTACCGGCGCCCCAGGGAAACCTATCCCCCCCAAACACCCAATCCCCTAACCTTTATATACTCGCGACCCCCCCCAAAAAAATAAATACAGAAAAGTAACCACACGCGCACAGGGGGAAAAAAAAAAAACGACCGAAATGTTTTTATCTACCTTACACCTTTTATCCCGGCCCCACCACCCCCCCCTCCTCGTCCCCCCCCCCCCCCACCCTCACCCCCCCCACCCCTCACTCAATTCTTTTCTACATACAACAAAAGCTATTTTTATTAGGTGGTGGGGAATGTTGGTTTTGGCGCTTGGGCGGTCCTTTCTGTATTTTGGGGGTGGGCCGCCCCTGGATACCGCTCGTATCCTTCGTGTTGCGGTGGTTCATAGAAGGTTACATTCTCCCTTTTTTCTGTTCTTTGACGACACCCAACACACTCGTTCGTCCCTATCTCCCCTCCACCCCCTCTATCGGACTACCCCCCCTTTGTGTCATTCTGTTTTTTTTTATTTTCTTCCAAATTTAATTAGGTTGTTCCTCCTCCTCCACCTTCGGGTTTTGTCTTATAACTGTTCTTAAAAAGGGGTTGGTCGCAAATGATAGTATTGTTACAGATGCGTATTGGGGCCGGGGGGGTACGAACAAAAAATAAGGGTGGGGGTATTTTTCAATGCATAGAGTATGGGTTTGGTTCATACGTGCAACTTTCCCACTTAAATCCTGGAAGTAGGGCGCCTCGGCGGGGTTGTTGTTTACACATTTAAATATTTCGGGCGTCTGGGTCCATTTTGGGTTTCTCAAACGGTTTGCTTTTCTTTATTGGTTTTGTTTAAGATGTTTGGACGGTTTTGCGTCGGGGTTTTTTTGTTTTTCTTTGGTTACCCTTTTATACTTCTCTTTTAACATATAGGCGTACTTTTGTTGTCTTGTTCCTGATATCGGCCCTGCTGGAGAAACTCCTTTATTTTTGTTCTTATTTTAAAGCTTTTCATGTCCTCCCCTGGTTATGATAGGCGCTCCTAAAACGCCGTTCGACGACGTGATAAGGCGTGGGGGACAAATTCCGGGGACGGCACGGTATAGTTTTTGTGGGGGTAGCATAAGCCCTCGTGTTGCCCGAATAACTCCCCCCTCCCCACCCCCGCTCCCGCCCGATCTCTCCTGCCACAGCCCAACAGCCTACCAAAGCGTATGTCATGGGGGTAAACAAACTCATGTGATTCGACTGGTGTGGAGCGTACGACTACATCGCCACCTGCCCGCCTGTCTGGTGGGCTTAGCAACAAAACACGCGCCATGCCCCTCCCACACCCTCTCAATCGGCAGGAAGGGTGTCTGGTGGCATTGAGTTAACTCTAATTGTACAGAATCAAAGGGGTGGGGGTTTGGATGGAGGAGGGCTAAGCTAGACTAGTAAGTCTCTTTAAGAAGTGTGTTTGGACGCTCGGCGGCCTCGTACTCAGGCGAATGGTATTCCACCTATTTTTAGGACTGCTATTTGGAGAGCGTGGGTTAGAGTAAGTTTGTGGGTGGCTTGTATATTGATTTCTTGGTGTCCGTATTTTCTTTCGTGCGGGGGTATGGTTTTTTTTCGGTTTGTCTGGTGGTGGTTTTTTTAGTGGTGTAACTTTTTATTGCCGGTGTGCGGGCGGTTTGCGTTTTGACGAGGTCTCCAACCAAGACTTTTGTTTACTTTGAATATTTTTTGTTATGTGGTTTAGCGGGTAGGTGGGGGAATTTGTGGTTTAGCCCCCAGGGCACCCCCTGAGCTCGCTTCCCGCCTTTTGTTTTATGGATTTGCATGGCTCGGCCACCAAGACCACACACCTAAAGGCCCCTGGGCAGGCTTTTCAACCCCTTTTGAGCATGTGTGTTCCTAAAAACTAATATGTTTCACTCCCCCTTCTACCCCCCCCCCCCCCCACCCCCTACTCTACCCATCCTTTCCACAGCCCGTTGTGTCTCTTTATCCCCCCCCCCCCCCCCACCCCCCCCTCCCCCCCCCCCCACCCGCCGCCCCGGGGAGATAGATAAATCTGTTATTGTGGACAAGAGAACATAAGATTGAAGATGGAAAATGATACGCGAGAAAAAGATTCACGCACGCCACCAGGAAGACCGTGACCTCTAGTCTTTGTGAGTGAGTGAACACTGTGAAGAATACTCAGATAGTGGGTATCCGCTTTCCACATCATCGGACCCCCCCCACCCCCCCCGAGCTCCCTATTGCCTTATTCTCACGCCCGAGAAACAATCCTAGAGAAAGCGCCCCCTAATGTCTACCCGATAGCACAATTCACGTACACGCTTGCCACAGATCTATATCTACCTGTCCACTACGACGACATCGAAAGACATCCGAACGCAACCTTCATGCCGTACGACACCATAACTGCATTTATGCGAAGCTACCGAGACAATTGGCCTTCCTACGTGAGCGCTATGTGTGGTGATGTATCTATGTGTGTATTTATGCCTGTAGTTTAGATTATGTTTCAAGTTACCGTACTACGGTTGTTGAGAACGATAAAAGAAAGCAAAGAAAGAAAACGAGAAGATTAAAGTAATGTAGGAAGAGAGACGGAAGAAAAAAGCAAGAGAAAAAGAAGAACAAGAGACGAGAGGAAGAAAGAGAAAGACGGAAAGGAAAACGATCGAGCCAGAATGTTAAAAAAGGAAGAAAGTCACCATCATGCGAGGAAGGCCGCACTTCGCGATCTGGCGGGATGCACTAGGCTAAGTAAAGTAGCGTGATAGATAGTTTAGAAGGATATGCATTGTAGGAGAGGGATGTTTTGTTGAGAAGTGTGTTAACATCGTTGATTTGTGTACTATGAGGTGGAAGGTATAGTCAGGGTGGGATGAGGGATTGTGGTAGGGGGGTTGCAGAGGTAAAATGGATTAGTGTGTACGATGTTATATTCTGTTATTCTGTATGTTGTTTTGTCCCCTGCTGTAACCTTCCCCCAGACCCTCCCTCCTTGGATAGGAGTGGATCTTTACTGGAGCTTCGCGGATAAATTGTTCGGTGTGATGTGGATGAAATGTTGATTGATTATTGATGAAACTTGGACTTAGCATTGCCAAACACCCCCACAATCAGTGTGTATAAGGATAATTCGGGAGATTGAGGTGTAAAATGGGACGCGCTGGGAGTCCTCGATGGTGGGGTGGCAGGTGGCTTATTGACAAATGCTGCTTGCCCCAGTAGGGTTTTATCGGGAGATCGGTAGAGTCGATAATTTAGGAGCCACAGTAAGGCTGCTCTTATCAGATTGGAATCGGGTATATTTAATGATTTTAGAATGGAGGTTTTAAATGCCATGTCGTGTGTTTGTGCCTGTACGTACCCCAGCGATCGCGGAACCAAGCGCCCACCTCATCACTCCTCCGTCCCGCCCCCGCTTCCTTGCGCCCGCATAACCTGACGCCCGACATGCAGCGAGCCCAGACATAGATGGTGCTAAGAGCGCGAGTGAAGACAATGCTGGTGTAGTCTGGTGGTGAACTATTCGGATGATATTTGATAGTTTAATGAGGAACTCGCTTGCTAAAGATTGACGGGGAGAGACGGGCCCTCTAACGGGACGCTTCGGACACATATGAGAAGATTTAATCTGGAGGAGGCCTTACTGAAGAGAAATTGAAAGTAAGGGGTAGACGGTGATAGCGTGTTACATTTTCTAAGAAGTAATGATGACTTGTGGTTTTGTTTGTGATACAGCTGTTGGACGGAGGAGAGAGAACAGATTTCGATCGGTATTGTGTTCGAAATATAAATATACTTCATCACCATCCTTCATTCACCTAGACAGAAATCATATCCTGTCTGGATGAAGGATGGACACCAAGCTGTACTATATGCATCAATTACCGTCAATCGCTATGATGATTATTTTGGCACCCAGGGATGAATAGTGAGGGATTTGCCAGACCGGGATATGTGGATTGTGGTTGTGAGCAGAACGGAATAGAGGTAAAGGCCTAAGCAAAAGAATATGTACCCGTAACCCACGCACCGTACTCCCGAGACATGTTCCGTGTGTGATTCATATGTATGTGCAAGGACCGGACGGAGTTCAAAAAATAGATGAAAGTTGAGAGTAGACTAGATGCAGGTTTAGATGTGTAGTGAAAGATATAGAGAATAGAAAGATCGTAGTACAAGTGAGGGGAAGTTAAGCGTGTAGATAACTGAGAAAGGGAAATAGAGAAAAGGTGTACTTAAAAGATAGTCAGATCTAGATAAGAAATACGTAGATATGACTATATACTATCCATGTGCCACATGCTGAACGCAACTCATTGTGCCCGCGGAACGGGGGCCATGTTTCTAATAAAAATCCTGATAGATGATTTATGACTGGTGACCTCTCTCTTTATCTGTTGGTGTTTTAATGAGAAATGCGAAGATGTACACAAAGACCCGAAGGATTATTTCCTCATTTATAGACTAGTGAGCTTTGACTTACTAACCAGTGCTCATGGTCATTGTTTATGTGTTTGAGACCTCGTTGCCACTCGTCTATTCCACCTTATTCATCATTCGCCATTTTAATCCCAATTTGAACTTGTGTTGTGGCAAAAAGTTTTAAAGGACAAGTGGCAGTGTGTCTCGAGAAGAAACGCTGAAACTAGATGTGTAAAACTTTTGTATGTCCCAAGACTCTACACTAAAAATTTGCAATATGATAATGACAGACTACATAACATATGAACTTCGCCAAACCCTCTAACATCGACAGAGTTCATGGTGCAGAAGAACAGGGACAGGACAAGAACCAAGCGCAATGTGTAATAGAGGTTGAATGTAGTATGTGTTGAGTGTGATATTAAGGAAATAGTGAAATGCAGAAAGACGAAAAAAGACTCAGTGTGTAGTGACCTATCATAGGTGTAAGTAGAAGAGGGATATAGAAGAGATATGGATTTTATTCGTTTTTCCAGAGAAAAGAAAGTAAAACGAAATAGAAAATAAAATTTCTTTCGAAATAATGGAAATACAGGAAATTAATACAAAATAAAGAAGGTAGGTTGCTGAAGTTCGTTGGTGTGGAGAATCACGAGAATGGAGAAAAACAGTTAGTGAGTAAAACATTATGGTACCCTAAGAGACAGGTGACTGGAGAGTACAAGCTAAAAACGAACTTATTGGGGTTATGGGGGGAGCGAGTTAAAAGGATCAACATGTTAATAGTGAGAAATGAACGAAAAAAGAGGGATAGGGGATAATAAATTGAGTAGTAGAGCTCGCCTGTCGATCTATTGTGGGTTAAAATATGGAAGTTAAGGTTATTTAAGAACCAGAATAATTGAAATGCACCAAAGAGTTATGAATCGTGTAATAGGTTGAGGAACTTAATCATTGTAATCCTAGTAAGAAAACATTCTCATTCCGCTACGTGCGGTTATCATCCAGTGACAATTTACACCAATTGGATAGATACTTTTACTGCTTAGTACTAAAATGTAAGCGACAAACCAGAGGTGATTAAAGCAAACTATATGAAAGGTGTACCGTTGTTAATCCCACGAATAATTGGAAGAGGTGTGGTCTATAGAAAAAGGAATGTGCAGAGTGGAAAAATCAGTGAAATTAGTATAAGGAAAAAGGGTATTAGACTAAAGGTATGATAGACTTAAGATTACGGATACCGAATAAATGGTAAAAGGTAAAACCCGAGGTTTACTTAATAGTAGGTAGATTGGGGTGTGATCCAATGAAGGGTTGTAAAATTTTCTTAGGTGTAGTATGAGAGGATTTGGATGATTAAGACGTGAATTGTGTGGTTCTAGATGTGAATGGTTTTTGTCTGGTTTCCACAAGTAGTGTAAAAAAAAAACAAGACAATTTGAAGTAACAGTTTAGGTTTTGAGGATATTATGAATGGGGTTGTGAAAGGTGTAAATGAGAAAGATTAATGAAATTGGGTGACGTGGGTAGAAAAAATGTGACAGAGAAAAAGATATAGGTAGCCGATTAGATACCCCACCAGCAGAATTGGAATTTATGAATAATCTCGTCCTGGGGTTAATCTCTTTCGTATTGAGTGGATGAAAAAGGTGAGGCATTGGGGGTGGTTGTAGAAACGGTGTGCATAGTAAAAAAAAGGGAGAATGATGGTTTGGAAGTTTTCGCAAGTAGTTAAGGAAAGGATGTAGAAGGAGACCGATTGGAGGGAGGTGAAAATTGCTTTGGTAGGAAAGTCTTAATGTGGTTATAAAAAAAAGAGTCTTGTTATAATGATGTAGTTCGAAGGGCGACATGTTTTTAAGCGTTGAAGAAAGTTGAGAAGAGGAAATTAGGGAAGAAGTTATGTTAAGTGAGGCTTTATGAGAAGAGGACAAAGGGAGAAAGTTGAATAAGGGTTTTAGATAAAAAAGAAGAGTTGATTATGACTAATAAGAGAGATTAATTTAATGAACGGGGGGGGAGTTATTTTGATGAAGGATGAAAAAGAGGAAGTTGGATAATAGAGTGACTTGGATGATTTGAACGGGGGTTACATTAGCGTTTTTTGCAGTCTTTTTTAGGTTTTAAATTGCGTGCGTAAGTGAAGGTTAGGTTGTAGGTTGGTTTTAGTTGATAAGTTTAGGATACATGATTTGGGGAATTTTGAAGCCGCGGAAGGGTTGTTGAAGTAATATTGGGATGTATTAAAAAATAATAAACTCGTAGGGTAAGATAGTTGTGGGTTTAGATAAAGGAACATAAGTAAAGGAGTATATATTAAGTGTAGAACTATGAAAGGTAGGGCTTTGTTTTTAAATTTGGTAAATTATATTATTTTTATTTTTGATGTTTTGTTTATGATTAATTTTAAGGTATTAATGTTGAGTGGGATTACCTGGGGTTTGGATTAAAGGATGGGCCTTTGGGGGTTTACGAGTATATTGTTTATTTGATTATTATGGAGTGTAGATAACAGGTTGGTTGAGTCCTTGATGGTTTACTCTGTGTTGGAAAGAAAGGTAGTTGCCCGATTGGGAGGGAGAAGGGATTAAACATTATGTTGGAATTGAAGGGGAAGTAGGTGGATTTGGAAAATGTTAATTTAGTTTACGGCTGGACACATCGTAGAGCCTGAAATTTATGAGTAAAATTTTTGTGTGGGGGAGGTAAAAAGTGGATATGAAAATTGGAATATGGTATAAAAAAGGTTAGTGGAGGTAAGGAAAATGTTAAAGCATAAACAATGAAATAACCCCCCACCGAAAGAAGGAAAAGAAAAACAAGTGGCTCCTTGGTGTGTGGATTAAGATACCCAGATGCCGTATTAGGTGTAGGAAGAGGGTTGCATAAGAATAGATATGGGGGCACGTTCGAGAGACGTTTTGAATGTGAAAGAACGAGAGATTTTAAGTTGAAGTGGGATAAACGAGTTGCTCGTTTGGTTGGTGTGGGAAAGGGAAGAGAGAGAGAGAGACCATAGAGAGAGCAGAGAGAGATAAGATAAAGAGATTAAAAGGATGTGGGGTTGGAATCGTTAGGCAGATAGGACTAGCTATTGTATTTGTGACCCCCCGGTAGACTGGTGAAAAAGAGAACGAGGGTAACGATAGGTGAGATTTGTGGGTAAAAAGAATGTAACCCCGACCTAGGTGCCACTGGAAAGAGGAATGAAAGAGTGAGATCTAAGGAGTTCTCGGTAAGATGAGAGATAGAGAGAGAAGAAAAAATAGACCAGGATATGGGGGTGTGTCGGAAGGTTTTTAACAGCGGTTTTAGGCTCGGTTTGCATGGTTGGGGGTATGGAGTCGAGGTGATGGTTGTTAATTAAAGCGAGGCTTTTGTGTGAGAGGGGGCTGGGGGTGTGCGTGGGTTGTACCCTTCAGTTGTGTTGGGTCGTTGGGTGGGGTTTGTTTTGGGGTTGTGTTTTTTTTATGGTGGGGTTGGGAATTTGGGGTTGAAAGTTTGGGGGTTAGTGTATTTAAAATAGGTGATAGTTTCATAAGGCTCGGAGAGAATAGCAAATTGAGATGGGGAGGATGGTGATGGGTCCCCATGGAAGAATGAGCTATGGGGTTAATTTTATGTGTGGTTCTGAATGGAGTTGTAGTTGTGGAGGGGAAAACAGGAATTTGCAGGATGGAATTGGGATAGAGTGGAAAAAGGAAAGGAGAGGAAATGGGGGCAAGGGGACCGAAAAGAAGAAGAAAGGGGAATGGAGAGTAAGACTTGTTGAAACGTGTTTGAGCGACGGGGAAATGGGATTGGTAGAGGTTGATGATTTGGAATGAAGGGTAATGGTGAAAAGGATAGGATTGGTATAGTGTTATTTGGGGAAATGGTTGTATTTGTGTTATTGGGACTAAGAGGGTAAATGCTTTTGATTTCTGGGCGAATAAGGTTTGGGGTTTTGTATATGAGAGGAAAGATTTATGAGAGAAAAGAGGGCTTGGGGGGGATATCTGGGGGTGGGAGAAAAAGGGTGATAAGGGGTGGAGGAGGAACCGGGTTTAACATGTTGGTTTTAATTAGAGGTGGGAGGAGTCCTATATTATATGGGGGGGTTATTAGGGTTGATAGAGTGAGAGTTAGGTGTACAAGATTTGGTGGAATTTTTGTTAGATGAGTGATTTGTGCGATAGAAGGGGTGAGAAGCCGGCATAGATTTAAATAGAAAAAGATTTAAAAAAGTGAGATGAGATCGATATTCAATTATAGATAGGGAAAAAGTTAGACTGGAAATTAAGTTAGAACGAAGGGTAAAGCAAAGAGTGATTAATTATGTTGAATAGAATATGTGTAGGAATAGAGACAGAGTTGGAAGGGAAATAAGATGGAAAGTAGAATGTTTTGAAATTAATAGAAGATTCATTAAGTGAAGCTTTTTGAGGAATATAGAGAGAAATGTAAAATGAAAAGAAAAAGGACCATGGATTAGAAGAAAGGGAGTAATTTGAGTGAATGTTAGGGAAGAAGAAGTGGGAATGAAGAAAGAAGAAAGAAAGGAGAGGCGGAACAAAAGAGGAGTAATAGTGTTCTCAAATAAGAACAAGTGTCAAGTATTTAACACGCGTTCACTCGACTGGGTATTGGCAAAAAATAAAGAGATATGAGAAAAAGAATTGACTGGGGTGTTATTTTTTTTTTGTAATGATAAGTGGGGGGGCAATGTGTATGGGGGGGAGGGGGGGTTAAAAAATATTGGGTGAATAATGTTTTTAAAAGGATAAAAGAATGGTTCGTGAATATAGGATCTAAAATAAGTGATTAGTTTAAAATAGGTAATATTTAGAGAATAGGACCAGATGGAGTTTTCTTGTATGGTATGTATATAATAAGAATTTTTCTCCTTGGTTTGCAAAGAATGTCATGAATAGAAAAATAAAAGTTTTAGCTATTTACGAATGGTTATAACAGTTTGTTAAAAGAGTTAAGATTTAAAAATTGTAGAAAATATAAAAAGTTGGGTTGGAATGGGAGATTATATTTGTTTAAAAGTAAGAATAGAGTGCAAGAATTACAAAGGTTTTATTAATGGCAAATTGGATATAATCGGAGGCACAATGGGTAGTGTGCCTTTGAAAAAGTATTAGGAAGAGGATGGCAATCTTATCGGCCCTTGATGAGTGTGTTACTACAGGTTGGTTAGGTGTAACCTTGACAAAGAGAGAAAATCAGATCTCTTAAGGCATCAAAAGAGATAGACAGATATCAACAGAGACGTGAAATTGTATTAATGTGGGGGCTGGGTCAAATTAGAACGTTGTGAATTCGAAAATGTTTGTATGCTCTAATGTGTGAAAATTAAAAATTTATAAATAATAATGGTGTGTTTCTATAAGTGGTCTGTGTCAGTTTTGGTATATGATGGTCACTGGAACCTTTTTATATTATAAAAAAGTTGTAAAATTGGAGTAATTAAGAAGATAAAATAAAAGTGGGTTAAATTGTGATAAAGATAAAAAAGAGTTGCTCGAATAAAAAATAAACAAAAAAAAGATAATAAAAAAGTGTTTGGAGTTGTGTTTATGCCTAAGCGACTAACAAAGTTGTGAGAAAGAAATGTTGTGAAAATGAGTAATTAAAAGGTAAAGAAAAATAAAACAGAAAAAAATTAAAAAATACTAAATCTAGGGTAATATGTCAACAGTTTTATATAAAATATATTGTTTTCTTCGGGAAATACACTTAAAGATAAAAAAAAAATTAGGCGAAATAGTTGAAAAGGAATTTGTAGGGTAGGGTGAATTTGCTGTATTGTATCTTAGGAGGCAAGGGGAAAGGACCCCTAATAAATTGGTACGGGAGGAAGTCTTGGAAGGAAGAAATAGCGGTTCCATCTAAGGATAGAAAAAGAATAGGGAAAGACTTTAGAAAAAATTGGGGCGGAACATTCTTAGGTTTTTTTAGAAAGATATGAAGCTAGAAGGTTAGGAATAGGTTAGAAAACAGAAATAGAGGGAAAAATAAAGACTTTGAAAAAAGGACTTAGGGGGGAAAAAATATGCCGCGCGCCCGCCTTTGAAGTGGATATAAGATATAGTTTGGGATGTTGGATATTACACAATTTTTTGAGATTTCACAACAATTGATCAAGAACATTATTCCTGAATAGTTTGGTTTATAATATATTGCCACGTAAAAAACGATACTCCTTTAATTAAAATGTTGTTAACTAAAGAACAAGAAGAAAATATACAAAGGATTTTAAAAAAAAACGAGAATTCTATTAAAATATTTTTTTTTTGGTTCTTTTTTTTTTTGTTAGATAGATGTAAAAGAATTAGGTGGAGGAATAGGGAAGAAATTAGGTTGGAAAATAGGAATATAGAAAGGTAGGAAAGAGAACAGCCGAATAGGATCCCCAAAAATAATAGGAAAAAAGAAATAGAACCATAGAAAAGGAAAAGAATAGGGAAAAGAAAGGGACGGAGAATAAGAAGAAAAACTTTTATTATTTTTTTTTTATGGGTTAGTGGCGAACAATACTAGAAAAAGAATCGCGAAGCACTAGGAAAATAGAACATGCAGGCCCTATAACTCAAAATGTGCAGTCCGAAATAAAAGGCCCAGATTCTAGAGAATATGAGTAAGTGCTGAAAGTAAGGAATTGTAGGTACCCTCAACATAGGATAAGATAGAAATGGATATTTAGTTGAAGAGGGGAAAAATGAGGTAATAGTAGGGATTGTTGCTCAGATAAAGGTAGATGAAGAAATGAAAGAATATATATAATTAGAAGTAATGAAATAGTTTCTGAGTGCTAGAATAAGGTATTTAGAGAACATAATTTTTTTTAGAAACATGTTTGAAATATTGAAAGAATAGGAGGAACGGGAGTTTACGCTTCAGATGCACCCCCATCATAAGTGACTGCTCTAAGGGCGAAAACAACCCCGGGAGATCACAGAAAACATGTGGACTCAAGTCGAATTCAGCAGAATTTTTATGAGATTTTGATATTTTTAGAGGGAATAATTATGGAAGTGCGGGTAACAGTTGCCAATTTGATTAATCAAATTTGCAAAAATTTTAGTTGGTTAGGCGATAGGAGAGATAAGGTAGTTGGTTTGAATGAAGTTTCTTTATGTAGCTCAACAAGGAGATTGTCATTAGGGGTTTTATTAATGGGTGGAGATTTAGAGGGGGACCCCTTAGATGTTTTTTGCATGGAGATTTTCCAGATTGTCGGGTCAATCAGTTTTTTTTTTTTTTTAGGGGGGGGTATGATGCTTATGGGGAATGGGAAACGGGGGGGGGTGTGGGTGAAGGGGGGATTCCAGTTCTTCTTTTGTACAATTGAATTTCTTGTGTCTACTTGCCCTGGTACAATTTCCATTGGGGACTTTTAAACCATTCGGATCTTCAATGGTAAGTAGTTATGCCCTAACATAGGGAGTTAGTATTGGGTCTAAGCTAAAATGGTCTCGGATTTCCCCCCCTCCTTAGTCTACATGGATGCTTTGGCATTATTTTTTAGTAAACAATTTTTTACATTCAGTTCCTTTTTTTTTTCACATTTTTGGATTAGCATGGTCCAGAAATAGTAGGAGTATTTCAGGTTTTTTAGGTAACCACACTTTTGGGGTAACTAAGGCGGTTCATTGAAGTTTGTTATTAAGTAGATGGGGTGGGGGGTGGATCCCTTGAAGATACTGGCTAAAACTGGGGAAAAATGGGGGGGTGGATCTGTGGTAACCAATGCACGAATCGATGGACGGACCCCCCCAAAAATCCATCCAACCCATAAAAATGGGGAATCTTGCCACATCACGATCCAGGGAGGGGGGAGCATTGGCAGGGGGGAAATATCAAAGGAAGGTGTGGATCCCTGGTCGTGTGATTACCACCCACACCCAACCATCCCACGTGTGGGATGTAGTGGACTTCATTTTGACCCCACCACCGTCCCATATAATCCCCATTATAATGGGGGTACCCCCATCATACTGGGATTTGTGTCTGGTTTTGGTATGTATACGATGTGGGTGTTCAGTCCCTGGATATTAACCCACACAGCAAAAAGAATAATGCTTTAGTATATGGATATGAAAATACAGGACCATAATATGCACACACCAAGAAAATGGTCGAGTACCGTCGGGGAAAGACAAGATGGGGGGACATAGAGTGGGTTAATAACCCATTAGTAAACCTATGAAGGATGAAAGTAGAAATAGAAAGAAAGAACGGATGGCCTGAAACCTGGGGAAAAGAAGTATAAATGGGGTATGGAGCCTTGGATAATGTAGATTGGGTAAGGAAAATTAAAAAAGGAAAGAGGGAGTAATAAATGGAATAGCAAATACTAGAAAGAGGTAAAAAGGATAGAGAAATGCCAGATTTTCGAAAATAAAAAGAAAGAAGATGAAAAAGTATGGGGATGGTCTGGATGGAATAGAGAATGGCTGATCTAGAAAAAAAAGTTAAAGGATGAAAGACATCAACCTATTGAAAAAAATTGAGAAAAAGGATAAACCCAAATCGGGATTTAGCGCGAAGGAAAAAGAGGTAAGGAAAGTTGGAGTGAAAGGAAAGAATACATAGAGGGGAAATTTTGGAAAAAGAAAAAAGAAAAGATATCGGAAAAACCAATGGGTGGGAAAAGGAAAGAGAAGAAAACCCCAAAGTGAAAAGAGGGATGTGGGGGTAGACGCTAGTGAGTTCAAAGAATATGGAAAGTATAATAGTGAAAGAAAATGGAAGAGGAATTGGGCGTTGATAATAATTCTGGAAGGAAAGAGAGAAAATGGGGGAAAGGGAAAAGAAGAGTAGAAGAGGGAGATGGGGAATGATGGGGAAAGATGTGGGGGGGAGACAAAGCAGGAAATTAGAACCCCAGAATGACGGGATGACCCACCCTGAAACCAGAAAGTGTAGGAAAGAAGAAAGTACGAGGGTAACCCAAAAATGTGAAGAACAGGAAAACAAGAATATAAGAAAGATTTATATAAATTGTGGTTTTATTTTGTGGGAGTGTTGAGTTGTGGTTAGGGAGGTGGGGTTGAAGGTTGGTGAGGTTTGGTTGTTGTACTGAGCCGGCTTTGTTGATAACAAATTGGGTTAACATATTCGGTATAGTTTTTTTTTGGTTTTTCTTGTTGTTTTTTAAGGGCGCGCGGGGAGGGTCGTTTTAGGAGGAGTTTCTAGAATGTGGGAAGGGAGAGAGGATATCATTATCTTGAAGTGTTTAGTTTGAGGAGAGGTGGCCTGCTGTCTTTTGTTTGTTTTTGCGTATTGTGTGTGTTTGTTTTCTTTTTTTGTGGAGTTTGGACGTGGAGCGGCAGAGCGGAGTCGGAGTGTCGAGTGTGTGTTTTGGGGTCGTCTAGACAGAGTTAATAGGAGTGGGGGGTTGAGGAGAGGAGAGGAAGCGGGGAAGGTTCAAGAGCGGTTATGTAGGGAATGGAGTTAAGTTGGGAGGGGAATGAGGAGGGCGGGATAGGGGGGGGAGAAGGGGGTTTAGGGAGGGAGCGTGAAGCGGGGGCGGGGGGGAGGGGGTAGGCGATAGGGGGGATAGAACTGCCCTGTGGGGTGAGGAGTAAGTGGGTGGTTGTTAGATGGCGAACTGAACGTTATAGGGGCGGGAACGTGGGCTTTATCCTCAGGGAAGTTGAGGAGGGGCGGAGGTCATTAGAGGTTGGAGGCTGAAAGGTTCGTTGCTTTACGTTGGGGTTATTAAAAAGGGAATGGGGGGAAAAAGACTGTTGGATCAGATAGTACAGATGAAGGGGGGGAGGGAAGGGAGGGCCGGGTGGTTGGGGGGAGGGGGGTGGGGGGGGGATGGTAGAGTTAAAAGATGTGTCGTGAGAGGGGTATTAGGAAGGGAGGGAGCTGGGTTGTGAGGGGGGTGTGCCCATTCCCCCCCCCCCAGTAATGAAAGCTGTGTTAGGTTTGGGTCGGATGAAGTTGTCATATGGGTTTGGGCAGGTGGAGTGGGCGAAGAAGTTATGAGCGAGTTCAAATTTGTTTGGGGTGTGATCGATAGGGTAGATTACCTTCGGGCAGGGGGGGTAGGGCATCAGGGGGAATCAGAGAAAGAGTCGTGGTGGGTGGTGACCGGCGGGATACCCCCCCTCCCCCCCCCCCGTGACCCCCTTTTCTTTTAACTGTTTACCACAATTAAAGTACCTTAAATCTATTAACCCTGTCCTGTGTATACTGTGGTCCAGTCGCGAGATAACGATAGAAACATTGGAAGAAAGTAAGAACCTAAAAAAAAAGGAAAGGCCGCGGGAAAGAAAGAAAAAAAGATGGAAAAGCGGGGAAACAGAGAAGTTAATTTTTTTTGCAGGAAAAAAATATTGAGAAAAATAAAAGGAAAAAGAATAGGGCTGGGGCATGAAGTGCCTCCCCCACAGTTAGAAAAAGAAGAAAAAGAAAAAGCCTGTGGGGGGAAGGTGTGACAGAACAATCCAAAACAGGAAAAGGGCAAATAGGAAGAAAGATAAAGAATAAGAAAGGAAGGGAAAAAGGTAATATAAAAGAAATGGAAAGGGAAGGAGAACAGGTTACCCCCCCCCCCCCCCCCCCCCCACGTTGGAGAAGTAGAGGGGAAAACCTGGTCTAATGTAGAACTAAATTTACTGTGCCGTAGAAAAATTAAAGGCGCGGGCGTGAAAAGGTTAACGTTCTGCTTGAATCCAGGGTAAAAGAGGGTGTTCAAAGGCGAAAATTGCTATTTTGTTTTTATAACTGAAAAAAGTCTGATTAAACCTAAAAAGAAGTATAAAACAGGAAAGGAAAAAGAAAAGTGCTATAAAAGAAAAAGGAGGCCTGGGCCGTCTTAAAGAGCTAATTAAAACCAAAAAAAAAAAGCTAAAAAAGAGAAAGAAAAAGGAGAAAGAAAAGCGGAAAAAAAAAAAGGAAAAAAAAAAGCATAAAAGAGAGGCAAAACAAAACTAAAGCATGGTTGGATGTAGGCAGAGAGGGGGGGGAATGGGGGGGGGCGAGCCGGAGGGGGTGGGGGGAAGTGCCCCCCCCCGGGGGAGAGGGAGAGGAGCAGGAAAGGGGGAGGGTAGGAGGGTGGTGTTTTCTGACACTAAGAGCGAATATTGAGCTATTTGAAGGTTGGATGGAATCTAGTTGACGGCTAAGCTAGAGCCCCGCAAGAAGATAAGCACAAATGAAAATGAATAAAAGCAAACAAGTCTACGAGAAGAATGGACCGTCGGATAACAAGGGGAAGGAAGAAGGAAAGTGGTGAGGGGGGGGGAAGAAGGGAGGAATATAAGGAATGGGGAAATTGAGGAGAGGGGGAACGAGAAGGAAAAAAACGGAAAAAAGTACAAAAAAAAAAGAGATAAGGAGAAGAACACAACAGGAGAAAACCACAACAGGAATAGGGAGAAAGCAAAGACAAGAGAACAAAAAAAAGACAGGAAAAGAAAGATCACCCGAAAAAAAACTGTAAAAATGCGGAAGGGAGAGAAGAGAAGTAAATAAAGTGAAATTGCTAGGACAACAATCCAATAACATCAGACACAAGCGAAGAAAGAAGGAAAAAAAAAAACCATGTTAAAGATAGAGGAAAAAAAATGGACTAAATTCAAAGGAACGACCAATAAATAGAAAACTATGGGATAACAGTTTTTTTTTTATAAGTTTAAGGTATCTCAGGTAGGAGGAGTAGGAGGTTAGGAGCAGTTATTAGATTTTATTCGTCAGTAGTTAATAAGAAACAGTTTTTTTATTGAAGTAAATTTGTTTTTTAGTGTTTTTAAGGTAAGGTAAGAATACGATTAGGACGCATGGATGTGAAACTAGAGTAGGGACTTTTTTTTTTAACCGTAGTAAGGTATAAAATATTAAGTTGTCGCGGTCATGTTAGGAAGGTATAAGTTTTGAGTATTTTTGATTGCCCAGCTAAGCCTTCGCCCGTGAATTTGTTTAGCATAATGGATCTAAAAGAGGGTTAGTTATTAGTTTAGATGAACAGTTTTTTTGAAAAGTTAGTTGTTTTTTGATTGTATTTTTAGTTATTTTTGTGTCCCAACACGGTGAAAGAGATTGAGTTGTGTAAATGATCCCAGGAACAAAGGGAACTTGTGGTTGAACACGCCCGTGGAGACGCTAAAGGTATGGTCAAGGACCACAAATATACCTGAAAGCACTGACCTGTCCGGAGCATAAAAAGCTCGCGGTACGCGCAGAATGACTTTTCGCAAAAGATCCAATCCCACCTTCTTATAAATTATATCTTTTACTATAATAAATAGACCTAATACTACGTAATTCCTCATGGGTAACAGACACCCCTTGATAACAAGAATTTACTGGACCCAACTGAACATCCGAGAAAGGCTGATCAACAAACGAATTAGTCCTCTGCAATGATTGGTGGGTATATGTGATGGCCCAGGTAGCGTGGAGTATGTACTGTAAAGTTGATGTTTGTATGTTTGTGAGTTTTAGGGGAGTGAAAAGAAAAGAGGTAGTATAAAAGTTATATACAGTAAAATAATGTACAGAGGAACATATAGGATTTCTTCCGAATAATGTATTCCAGGAAAAGTCATATTTAGTAGGCCCCTATGTATGTAAGTGTGTTGTAGTAATAGTGGTGGGTAGGGGTATAGGGCGGTGAGGTGGTGAGGTAGTTGCCCGGCTATGGTTCTGTTGGCCTTCAACCGTCTGTATGGTATGTGTGATGTAGCAAGGGAGCCCAAGAATCATACGAAAGTTAAACCAATTTAGGCTTGCAACCTGCCCCTGAATCCCCTTTGGCAAGGGAAAAACCGAAAACGTAAAGAACAGAAAGGATAAGAAACACTAGGTCAACTCCTGCCCAACCCAGCTGGGAACCAGAATAAAAAGACCAACCCCGTCATGAAGATGAGACCAGAAATGGAGAAAAAAGGGAAAAAATAGAAATCCTTACGCACACAAGAAAACAAAAGAAAGAAAACCCAAAAGGGAAAACGTGCTATCCATACACTAGTCCCCCATATCAAAAGGCATGAAGAGAGTTCAAAAACAGGAATAGAGAAAGGAAAAAAAGAATAACAAATATAGAAACATAGTAAAAAGGGATAAGAGTCGACACTCGAACATACACACCAAAGAATGAAAAAAAAAAGAAAATAAGAAACGAAAGGGGCTAAGAAAGAGTTGAAAACACTACCTGCTGAGCCGATCGCAAAGGATGGTTGCCTTGTTGGGCCTGTGTTAGCCTAGATCTACATCTAGTTATGTTTATAACATTCAATTATCACAAGTATTAAGTTCATTTATGATAATGTGGAATTTGGAATAGTGTATAAAGATAAGAGTATATTATAGATGGGAAACTGTACATACCCCATATATGAACACTTACTTGCCAAAATATAGCCCAACCCCCCAAAAAAAGAGGAAACACTACTGAAAGGACCAAAGAATGAACAGTCGTTAATGCAGAGCAAGCCGCAACAAAAGCAACAAGGACAATGAACGCTATGAATAGAAAAGTAGCCCCCAAACAAACCCCATACCATTACATAACAGGCCAGAACGTGGAACCCCCAGCACCAAGATAAAAATCCACCCACGGAAACACCAAAGAACCAAACTCAACCAACACCATAATTGTCTATTTGTAATAAGGATATTATATCATGGGATTGTAGAAAGATCATCTATGACACGGGTGATGCGCATTATGACGAGAGGCGGGGGACTTGGGTTTCTAATAGGACATAGGAAAAATATACCATTGCAACTAAGGTGTAAGAAGGTAAAGGAATAGAATAAAGTCATCATCCTACTGTAAGCGGTGAGTAAGCGCAGGGAAAAAAGAAAGAGTAATGAAAATGCTGGTGTTTTTTTTGCAAGGGCCGGACTATACAAATGATACAATGCCCACGACAGAGAAAGAACGACAACCCCCCCCCCCCGGAAAGCCAAGAATCAAAGACTACATCACAAGGGACAACCCTACCTTATCCCAGAATACAAAATTGAAAAAGCAGCAAACATACATGAAACATACTGAATGCACAGCCAATAAGATGACGACTGAAGAAAAAGGAAAAAAGAAGAACCACCCACTAATACCATCTACAAGAACAGCAAATTTAAGAGCAAAAAAATGAAAAGGTACACACTCCTGATTCGCCCCGTCACCCTCTAAGCCAACGGTCGAACACTAACGGGGTTCGATACTACGTATAATTGCGCCCACACCTAACCCTACACCCCTCATAGCGCTCGCGGGATGTCTGGTAGGCATGTGTTCGGTTCCCCCCTTCTGTTTGGAATAGAAGAGGGACTATGGGACGGATGGACCAACATATATGGGCGGAATATTGTTTGTTGTTTTTTATATCATATTTTTGTTTTACTGTTGTTTGTTAGCACTATATTTTTAGTTACCACTGGGTATTGATTTTGTTGGTGTTTTATGTTATCTATATTCTTATGGCGTGTGCTTTTGTAGATGGACGCAAGGAGGGCCCCCCCATGTTATGTTTCACGCTTTTTTTAGTTATTTCCCAATTATTGTTCCCTCACCCGATGTATGCCCATCAACTAAACAAGGGGCCACCCCGGAAAGTTTGTTTGTTGGCATGTAGGGATTTATTATGTTATCTGTTCCGTTGTTTGGGATTGGCTTTTTTGCAGCGTCCGTAGTGATTACATTCATTTTTCCTCTTTGTGGTTTTTGTGTGTGGTTGTTGCTTTTCTGCTCTTGTCAAGTCTGGGGGGGGTTGGGTTTTAGGGGGCTCCCCTCCACTTACGTTGTATTCGGATCAGGAGGTCGGGGGGCGGGGGCGTGAGGGTGGGCAGTTGTGCGGGGGGGGTCGATCGGGGGTCGGAGAGGTAGGTGGGTGGGGGGTTACGAGTACGTAGTTGCGGTGGACCTGAGGGTGTACAACGGGGGGTTAGGGTGATAAGCGAGCATGGGGGAGGGGGAGAGCGGGGGTGCTCGAGTTTTAGGGGCTTGGGGGAGTGCGGTGCTAGGCTTCTCGCTTGGCGAGGGGGTCTGGGTAGCGGGTATAATTGTCGGGGGGCGGCGGCCGTGTTGTGAGTCGAGTGGCTTCGGGCTTGAGTTAATTCTTATCTTTTTCCCCTTCCCCCCGTTTCTGTTGAGTTTTTTGTGTTTTTTTGGTTTTTGGGTTTGAGAGCTGGGTTTGTTGTTTTTTCGTTTGCCCCGGGGGTTATGTGTCTTTTCTCTGTTTTATATCTAGCTGTTTGTGGTTTGGGATTGTTGGTTGGTCCGTTGTTTTTCCTTGGCTTATAGGTTTTTTGGTTTTGGGGTTAGTTTGTTTTTAGAGGGGTGTTATATAGTTACTTAAAGTAGTAAGAATCAAGATAAGAAGGAGGGGGGGAAAGTATATAACATAATGGATTTAACTAGGGCCCCCCAGGAAACAAGGACTTTGGTAAAGGAATTTCTGTTAAAAATTGCGTTGCCTTAGTGAACAGATAGACTACTAGAAGAGATATATGACCCCTAATAGGTAAATCGGATAAAATAATAGACACTTAAAAATATTAATCCCCCCCCAGGTATAGTGAGACAGTTCCAATCACGTTTTTAGTCTCTCATATCACTTATTGGAAAAAAAAGTAAAAGTTTATACCCCGACGAGAGGGGTAAAAAATACTGAAAAAAATTAACTACACTGTTACACGATACGATTTAAAAAATGAAAACTATGACAAGAAAGAGAAGTTGGTATTTGAGGCTTGAACCCCTAAAGAGATAGTAAGCAACCCGAACGGAAGA